>JAAEAF010010496.1:0-18096 GCA_011037195.1 Triatoma infestans
TCTACCTATGTAGATGATATTGCAATTCTTTCAGTTCATAAAGATCCTGTAACATCAACAAGAAACCTTCAATCCCACCTTTCTTCTCCAGAAATAGGGTTTAAGAACTGGAGAATAAAGTTAAACGAACAAAAATGTGAAAATATCACTTTCACTCTAAGAAAAATTACCTGTGCCCCAATATACTACAATGGAATTCCTCTTCCTCACGTTAATGTTGTCCGCTACCTTGGGCTGTATATAGACAAACGCCTGACATGGAATCCTCACACTAGACTGAAACGACAAGAACTGCATAGCCGATTTAGATTGCTCAAAAGACTACTTGACAACGATCTAAACTGGCTTTACTAAACAAACGACTAATATAACTCAATCTTAAAACCAATCTGGACATACGGAATAGAACTTTGGGGCTCTGCGAAGCGTTCCAATATTCAACGGATCCAATCCCTTCAATCAAAAATTCTGCGCGCCATTCTTAACGCTCCCTACTTTGTCCCGAACCTTACAATCCACAACGACCTTAATATCCCATTCGTGACTGATGTTGCTTCCTCTTCTTATAAAAAATTCCATGAAAACCTGTCTTACATGTAAACCCTTTAGCCAGAAATCTCTCTTCTCGAAACCTCCCGGACAATCCCTCTCGTTGTCTAAAACGTCAATGACCTCGAGATCTTCTTTCAATTTGGAGTGCTACCACTGGGTAGCTGCTCCACTCGTTTAGTTTTTTTTTCATTATTATTATTATCTTATTCAATGTCATCAGATTTGCTTGTGCGCACTAGCGCGTTGTAAATGAATATAAAGAGAAAGAGAAAAAAAAATATGTCACACTGAACACACACATTACTTACAAGCATTATTTTCTCTTACAGCAACAAGAACTTTGTAAAGAATAAATAAACTTGAATCTCACAAACGTTTCGCTTCATTCTTTCGCTACATCAATCTCACAGCTTTCAAAAGCTGACTTTTAATACTACTGAACTGAATTTTACTTAGATAAAGTGGAAATGTCCGCCATCACCATTGCGTCATTCACACACTCACCCGTGCATATGTATCTATAAATATATGTATACATTCCTTTGTTTTTTTTTTTAAATAAAAGAACCTATCTAAATCTTTGCATAGTGCTCGTTATCACAGTTGAATACGAAAAAAGGTTTAGGACAGAAGAAATCGATGGCCGGTCGTTAAGGTCTATCTAGATGAAGAGACTGATATGCGTTTGTGTGAGTGTGGGAAAACAAGAGAAAGAGCGAGAGAAACTGAGGAAGTTATGTACTGGCTTATAGTGGAATGTGTTAAAGATTCTGTCTGAAGAGTTTTGTGTGTGAGGTTAGTACGTTCAGAGAATACGTGAGTGGTTTTTGGTGGTAGCGAGAGAAGGTAGAAGGAGAGACAGAATGAGAGTGAGAGAAACTCCGAGACAAGATAAAAGAGTCTGGGAGCTCTTAGTGTTGACTACTAGAACAGGAGAACAACTCCCAAGTCAAGAAGACTAACAGCCTGCTGTTTCTCTCGGTGTGTGCCTCTTCACGGTGTGTGTGTGTGACTTGCGGTGTTTAGAACGTACATGGCAATGAGGAAGAAAGGAAAAAAAAAGAGGTTGAAATGTAAACCCCGCAGGGGGATCGCCGATTCACATTGGACATGTCGGCTGGATGCTTCCATTGGCAATTGTAATGTCCTGCATAGATAACCGCATTTTTCACCTATAAATATCACTCGTTGTATTTCTTATCGACCACCATTTTACCATATTAACTAACCAGGGACTAATAATGTTGTGTTTCTAGTAATATTTAAGAACGGATAATTTTGCTCCAACTGAAGAGAATAAACACTTTTGTGTAAGTTTCAAATACCTAATTGACAAATTTGTTTCTGAACTCGAAATTACGACTACACAATGAATTTGGTTTACAACAGATGTAAAAAATATATTTATCTGGAAAGTTTTTATATATAGCGAATTTGGAATATTTGCAGGTTTTTTTTCTTTTAACAGAGTTTCGGTCATGACAAGAAAAGTACAATCTTGATCAAGATTCATGCCACAATGTTGATTGTACGTCACAGAATTTGGAAACAACAACTCTTCGGATTGAGATCGCGTCAGTAGTATCTCGTTATCGGAATAGGCTTCATTAGAATAATTCCAGACGAACATTGGCAAGAAATAGAGTGGATGATTGTGAAGTATTGAAGAGAAGCTTAACTTCCCTCCATTTTGCACAAGTGGCTGCAAAAGTGGACAGGCCTTAATTTTAGCTCTCTTTAACTGTTCTTATCGCTATCGTTATCACATTGTCGAGTATTATGTTTCCCTTCCAATTGCCTTGTTTTGATCTGTGGAAAACCGTAATTTTTTCTTTCTTTTCGTTTTTCTTTCTCCTCTCTGGGCAGGGGCGGGCATGTTCTGGTCAAACCGAGTCCATCATCTCTTTTTTTCACTTTCTGTTCCCTCTCTTACGACACGTTTGTAACAATTGTTCACTTTGGACAAGGGCATTAGGGTTCTCAAAATTCATTTCATATCCAGTTTTCAGATGAACTGTTCTGCAAGAGCAGACTTTATCGTTTTGTTACGTTTGACGCAATAAAATGGCGCAACAGTCCAGGACTATTGCTTACCAGACGAGATTTATATTGGGAAGCTTGTGTTAAGCATGCTGCGGTTTCCTCGCCGTTTAGTTCTAACCTCTACTATCCTAGGTACGCTACAGCAGTTTCCTACTTTTTCTCACGATGCTAGGTCAACACCGACTTTACCCTTACAGGAATCGAAACTGAATTCTCGCACCAAAGGCAACTGCGCTAGCCACCTGACATCGCACGAGGGCTTGACACACTGTACTGTGAGTGCAATGTGACTAATCTCTTGGCCTTTTCTATGTACTTTTCTCCACAGCCTATGTAATCTTGTGAAGTGTGATTTAAAACGCCCACCCTTCTACTTCTATTTGCTTACAATTGTCCAAGTTGATGCTTGCCCCTGTTGGTCTGGAACTCAAACCAATTACTATAGAGAAGAAGCTTACTGCAATATTGGCTAAGCAAAACCAAACCAGTGACACGATCTTACTGTTAGCATGTTATGGCCATGAAGCGTGAAAGATTATGTCCAACAGGTCTGCTTCATTTTGTGGCCATCTGGGTTTGGGGCGTTCGCCCATCCATATTATATCACCGTGTATCAAGACATCTTGAAAATTGGCGAGCGCTCGTATAAACCGGTCGATGATCAAAAATGAAGCAGGCATCGAAAAAACGAGCTGCTGTGCTTATCTGTTTGCAACACGCACAGACATGCAATTATTGTAAATTTTCATAAAGCTTAAATGTTTACTAAACGGATAGTTCATATATATGTGATGCGGAGTAGTAGATTATAAACATTGGTTTTAAAGACATAGCTAGTAGTGAATATGGCGGCTGCATTGTCTTGTAGACCAGACGGCGACGCCAGCAAGCCATAATAAAACTGATCGTGCGATTCAGAGGTAAACCTAACATCTCAATTCACCATAATCACCTAAATCAAGTGATAGTTTCTAACCCAAGTGATAGTTTCTAAATACACAGTTAGCATTTTAAATTACATAATATCGTTAGAGCCATATCTAGAGCGTAAAGTAGAACTTCCCTTTAACCGATTTTCTGCCCTGGAGGTCTTGCATGCATGCATTCAATATACTTTTATAAGAACCTTTATAATTGTAGAGCAAGATAGCGCACTTTAGAGAGAAACTTGAAACTGCAACACCCCCTAGCCCTCCAACCAATTGTCCTAGAAAATGATTCAAATTAGGATATCACCGGTGTAGTTAGTATGCGAAGTTAATAGAAAATAGTTTTGGACAATATTTATGAAAATGTGAAAAAAAAACTCCCAACAAAACGTACTTTAGGTCGATGGATGTTGGCTAGATCTTTCCACTTAGACGCTACAATTCCTGAGCGAAATATTAAGGCCTTCCAGTGATTTTAATTTTGGAGCATTTTGTTCACAACACACACACACTAATACTAAAGACTAGCCGCTATAAACACTTTGTTTTCGAATATGGAAACTTCAAAACATGTATTTCCGGTGAAAGCTGAAGTTCGGAAATTTTACAAGATCGTAGTGCTTCCTGTGACAGCGCTAACTAAAAAGTAAAAATAAATCTTGGCATATGCAGGATTAAGGCCTGCCTGAAGTGAAAATATAAATATTGTAATACGACAATGCTTATAACTCACGTACACATTTTTAAAAAACCGTAAAATACCACAGAAATTGTCAACAGAGACATTTGATGAGGGTCATGAACTAAGTGACCAGAAATATCTGCAATGTAAGAGAAATTCTGACAGACAGGTTGTCTATTCGGGTTGTTACGCTACTAGATTTGGTCTTTACCGTAATGAGGGTAAAGGTGGATGCCATAATAATCAGAATTAAATATTTTAAAAGTTAAATACAAAGAAAATAAAATATTATATTGTATATAAATTAGACGTTTTACTTGTGGGCATTTCTAATAAATTAGAACCAGCATGAGTATAATGGTGACAAAAATTGAATTTCAAATAAAACAATATAAATATTTAGCAAAGTGTTAATAATTTGCTGAAGTGGCATTATATTAACAGCAAGTAGAATGACAAGCAACGCGCTTTATATTTTTTAAAATGAAGGAAATTCCATAAATTCTAAGGATTTTCTTGAGAGAAAACCTCGCAAGGTATTCTATTGCGAATTTTATTAAACTGACGTACATTACTTTAACATTTCAACTAACTTTCCTTTTTTTTAATAATTTGTACATTAAATTATTTTGTTTTAGTCACCTGTTTAAATATAAGAAAATCATTTACACGACCATAGTTCTACCTTAAGTAGAGAGAAAACGCAAATTAATAAATAGGTTCATCCAAATATAAAATATCTATCAGGGATTTATACCCTGATGATTCACATTATATTTATGTATATATAAATAGGTTTGTTCGTGCAGCAGTCCCAAACCGTCAGGAGCATGCGCACAGAGATTATGCTGTTCGTGCATCAATTTCTCAAACTCAAACGGTTTCTAACTCAGAGTAATGTGTTCATGCTGTTTTTCAAAACGTCAGCAAACCGTTTGCAAACTATCATAGCAGTCAGAGCTCAAAGCGCCAACCATTTCAAACTGGCAGTCCGACGCATGCGCAAAGCAGTTTTAACGCATTATATTTCTACTACTGGCTTGGCCAATATTCCTTTTATTTATTTTTTGACATAACCTGTGTTTGTGGATATAACCACTTAGAACAAGTTGCAGTTCTGTGTTATCACAGACAGTCCTTTAAAAGTATGCGAATTGATATCTCATACATTTATTTGACGTACTCAATGTCTAGTTATTTATTTGCTACAACCTAACCATTTTTAATGAAACTAATTTCGTGCAGATGTATGAGCTAATTTATTACAGATTTAGAGCTAATAACTAAATTAATAATAAATAAATAAATAATTATTTTTTCCTGAATGCTTTATAATTATCACGGTACAATACTGATCACAAAGCGTTGTTCCAGGTTAAGTTTCCTACAGTTTCAAACTAGGCATGGTGGAGCATGGCAGTGAAACCAGTTTGCAAACCGTTCTTGCATGCAGCGCCCGCTCTAGCGGTTACGCCGCCCCGGACAAAAAGACAAATTGCCGCCCCTTAAGAATATTTATTTAAGCAAGTCTATGCATGTTCAAACACAAGCTGAAGCAGCGCTCTGCTCGTGTACTAATATCATTCTTTTCAGAGAAGTATATGCATATTCAAACAAGTTCAACCAACCTCCTTTGCAAATTCTCCGTTAATTTTTCAACAATAGTGTAAATATTTTTCGCTTGTAGACAAACAATAATAATACGATACGATACACACAACGATACGAACGAAAAAATCGATACGTGAAATTTTCTATTAATTGAGTATTTAACATCAACATTTTCTCACACTTATAGCCAAAATGGTGCCCGCTAAATTTTGGCGCCCCGGACAAATGTCCGGGTTGCCCGCACCTGGAGCAGGCGCTGTTGCAGGTTAGTTCCCAACAGTTTCAAACTAGGCATGATGGAGCATGCGCAGTGGAACCAGTTTGCAAACCGTCAGGAACTATCACAAATTCGCTGCACGAACAAACCCTATATTATATATATATATATTTAATGTCTTATGGTAATTAAAATTGATACTTTAAGCAATTTTCGTTTATTGTTACAAAAAGTTACATGCTACTTGGTCTTTTGTATTTCTGAAATACATAAATTTATTAACTGGCCAGTTTAATTATTGAAATATAGCGAGCACGCTTACCTTACAATTTAAACTAGAGCCCACTCAAATTTACGCAATGTCTCTTTTGTTTGTATAACTTATTTCCAAAAGAAAAACTCTAGAGCACGCACACTAAACACACTAGGCAGCCATTTTCTAAAAAGTCCCATTCTCTTTAGGGCATATGCAGTTGTAACTGACATGAATAATCGATTCTACCATTAATGTTCAAGCAGTTATTTATTCGGGAGGTAGCTCCCGCTACACACACCCATTAATATATATATATATGTTTTTAGAATTTTCCGAGTAATACTCTTTAATTTCTCAAGTTTTACACGTATTATCATACTTATGCCCTTAGATTCTTACTTTAATCCAAACAAAACTAACCTCTATTCCTTAAGCCTTTAAACAACACGCCCATACCTGTAACAAAACAAAACAAGAATCAGCAATTAGTTTTCTTAAAGAACAAAATGCACAGAAAGTTATTAAAAAAATGATAACCCTAATGAATTCGACGTCGAAAGCAAAGATCTGAATTCTCAATCAGTTTCATACGATTTTGATTTTTATCTCTCCCAATTTGACATTCAAAAGAAATCTCAAACATGATGTCAGTAAACTAGATATATTATGTCAGTAATTAGCCAAATGACATCAATAGCTGTACACATGATGTCAGTAACTAGCCACATGATGTCACTAGCACCAAAAGAATTCACTGAAAAGTGATTTCTTGAGAAATGCAAATTTTGAGTGTGATCTGGTGAGAAATGCCTTCCACCAAGTACTGACTTACTTCTTTTCTCTGCCTTGTTCCCCATTTAGAAGTAAAGCTGTTAGTTCAGCTATTATCTGCTAGAGTTGCTTCTTCACTAGCAAGCTGTCCAAGTGAAATACAAAAATAGTTCTTCATTCTTCTTCACATATGGGTTGTATAATTGTTTGGGAATCATTACAATAATTTTGAAAAATGATGATTATTTTTTTTTTTAATTTAAGGCGCGTCAACATCTATGGTCATTAGCGGCCTGGACCTTCTCAATGCACTATTTGAAAAATTATATAATTTATATTTTTAAAACACACTACTAGCCACCTATGCAGACGACATACCCAAAATTTTAAGTGACAAAGGCATCGCGATAGTATCCTCAAATATACAGGATCATATAAATCTCATACAAGAATATCTCAAGCCAGTGGCGGCTACTGGTATTCGCGATTGCGCGACTGAACCCCCAGCTATTTTACAAAAAAAAATTAAATAAAAAAGTAGCAAGCAAATTTTATTTTTATTTTTTTCATATTTAATTTCAAAGAAATATTAGTCACAGTAAAAATTGTATATTGGCCTGATTATAATAATATTAAATCATATTATATAATAATATAAAATCAAATAAATTATAAATTAATTTTGTTGTCAAATTAGAAAATCAGACATAAAAGAATAGGAACGTATATCAATATAGGAGCTCCTTCAATATGTTTATTTAATGAATTGTACACTGTTGTGAATTGTATGTATACCAGGAGATCTATAAAAAGGTAGGAAGTTGGAGGTTCACAGTTGGGCGTCGCGCTGGAGAATTTAATATATATATATATATATGTATATATAAAAAGTTTCTTTGTGTTATTATAGAAAAGTGTATGTACTTACTACCTTGTGGTAACAAGAGTGGGAGTTATAAGCGCGTTGAACACTACTTACGATCTTACGAACGAACTTAACCGATCTTACCCGGAGTTATTTGTTACATTCCTCATTGTCCATTACTAATATTCGATATTTTTTGTGATAAGATGTGGATTTTTATGTATCATTTTTATATTTATAAAAATTAGATGTTGGTATTGGTACTTAAAACACCACTAAGATATATGACCCAGCAAAGAATTGATGCTAACTCATTGACATTTCTTTTGAACCGAAACACTTTATTTAGGTAATAAAAATTTCTGTTAAGTTAACCACTTAATTTTCGAACTTAAACCGTACAACTTTTTTTTTCACAGTTCTTCTCTGGGTGCACAGTGACAGATTTATTGTTAATTTAACATATTTAATTGTAGGGGAGGGATGCAAGTTTTTACGTGGCTCCTGGCTTACTTCATGATTTCTATCTAGCCAAGCTACTAATAATTATAGGTAATGTGAGTATTTGAAAAAAAAAGGTTGAACCCCCACATATCCAAGTCAGGAGCCGCCACTGTCTCAAGCTATGGAAAACCAAAATTAATGAAACAAAATCTACACATAACATTTATTTTAACAATTAACATATAATTAACACGTCACATTTACTCTTAAACAATTAAACTGTCCGACTGTATAACATGACAACACACGCTACCTCACGAGAAAGATATTCGTTACCTTGGACTATAACTAGACAGAAGCATAACATGAAACACTCTCGTAACGACAACTCCACGTTCTTTGAAAATAGATACCATCTTGTCAAACTCTTACTCGACAAACGATCTAAATTAGACATGAGAAACAACTTCACATTTACAAATCCATAATGATACCAATTTGGACATACTGTTACGTTTAAGAGAAACCCTGTGGCTGCTCCGAAACTCAGTGAAGGCAGTGGAGTTCGGGTAAGCAACAAACAGGCAGATATTCTGTTTTCAAAAAGTTTATTTCTTAACTCTCACAATAAAGAACCTGTCCAAACATATATTAGTTAATTCCAAATAAATCAAATATACATACATATGCAACAAAAATAGTTAATTAAAGAAAGACATTATTATTAGATTAAACAACTGCTAAAGAGTAACTAATAGAAAAAAATCACTCACCCCTGCGGGTTTAATTATTATTGTCCAAATAAACTAAACTTATAAACACAACCTCTCGTGTCTCGTCACTCAGTGTAAACGATCTTAAAAAGTGACCATATGATTTTTTAAATGGGTTGCAATTAGCAACCAGGTGATTTCATTCAATTTTATTAACATATAAATGTAGGTGGGTAGTTTCTTCAGCGCCCAGAGATGCCGCTCTCTAGCCAACCATGCAGTTCCTTTACTTCACCCAGAGGTGCCGCTGACCTACTTTTCTTCTAACAATACGGACTCAAGCTCTGGAGCCTACACACACGAAACGGAAACAGGCCATTGAAAAGAAGATTTTACGTATCACACAATGTCCCTGCTATGTCACTGACACAGCGCTACACACCGACCTCCTTTGACAGAACAATTCTACACAAGATTCCACAGCAAAATAGGCACACATATCACTAATGTCCTCCCTGAACATACCAGGTAATCCTCCCAGAGTTTAAAGCGGCGCTGGTCAAGAGACCTCCTAACCGAGCAAGAGGAGTAACCCCTGCCAAAGCATTGGCCGTTTTCCTCAACCCACTCAAGACAATTTAGCCGCAGTCATCCAATTTACTTATTATTGCATTAGCGTTTGCGAATTGGAAAAATAAATGTTAAAAAAAAAAATTAAAAATATTAAAGTGAGAGAATTAACACTTAATTTCTTCAACAAAAGTTAATTAGTTGTTAGTTTAAAATTAACGATTTAAAATGAAGCTCTATTAGTGATATTTTGGATTATCTTTGTCCTGAGATGTGCACATACGGAAATATGCAAATTAAATTTCTGTGATCAGATTCACTGCATCCCTCCCCCATGACTACAATGGTTTGGTGTTTATTCAATACTGCAAAAGCATATAATTTACATATTAAGTGATACATATGTGAGAGTGTATTCAATATTCTTGGTGCTTAATCTAACTTGTATTCTCTATTATTCAATATTCAAAACTTGCCCAGTAAATTCTATGAATACAGTTAATAATGTCTTAATAAATATGTAAATATTAATGTGCTCATCGACAATATTAAATCGATATATAATCATCTAAATCGAATATAATAACCACTAAATTGGTATGTTCAACTGAATCGATAGGCTGCCTATTTGGACACTAGATTATCTCCTAACTGCATTGTTACAATTCCATTTGATAAATTATGTTGAAACATGGAATTTTTACTAAACGCTTGGTTGCGTTTAGTATCGCATAGGTGGTGGGGAGAGAGAGTTGGTGGAGAAAGAGAGAGGTGGTGGGGAAAAAGAGAGGTGGTGGGAAAAGAGAGAGTTGGTGGAGAAAGAGAGAGGGGTGGTGGGGAAAGAGAGAGGTGGTGTGGAACGAGAGGTGGTGGGGAAAGAGAGAGGTGGTGGGGTAAGAGAGAGTAATAATAATATGTCTTTATTATTCATAATTTACACAGTTCAACCTTAACAAAAAGACATTAAACCCCTGGCCAATGCCATCGGAGGAGAGTTATTGTTTTGGGCATCAAACAAATTATGAAAACTTCAAATATAACAAAAAATAACATAAACAATTAGAGCTTAAAGCATAAATAGCATATAGCTTATAAGAATGCATATAAATAAACATATTAATTAATCAAATATAAGAATTATATATTCACAAAATTTCCTCTGCAATTAATTTAGACCTATGGCCCCAAGCCATTTCACAATAGCTTATTATGAATTTCCACTCCCCTCCATTGAAGTAAAACAACAATTCTTGTTCCGATAAACTGTTTTTATGGAAACCTTTTTTTCTAATTTCATTATATGAAGGGCATCTAGCCATAAAATCTTCAACGTTTTCTATTTCCTCTACATTACAGAGTGAGCAAGTTTGCGGTAGTTCTGCCAAAATATACCTTTTATAATTTAGGTTCAGGAGCTCACCTCTAATTTTCAAAATCCAACTGATATCCTTTGTAATAAATTTATCGTTAAAATAGAATTGGTCCCCTAACTCATAATTTAGGTATTTATATATAACACTAAACTGGGAATTCCTGGCCCTATTTATACAATCTACTATTTGATTCTTGTATATTTCCTCCCTTAGCCTCACCAGTGCAGTATTCCAATTATTTAAGTTCTCGTAATTTAAATCAACTATTGCACCATTGTTATTATTATTAATTTGAAGGTCTTTATACCAGTAAATTTTCCTTTTAATTATTTCTAGGGCTAATATTTTCGGATATCTATATAAAGGCAAATTTAAAACTTTTAACAAATAATTGTGGTGTAATTTAGATGTAAACAATAAAACTGGGGGAATTCGGGTCTCCAATGTAACAATGTAATTTGGGGTGTTATGCGGCAGCACTAATAGTTTTTTTATAAAAAACGTTAATAACTGTTCTACCTGCTTATATGGCTTTCCTCCCCAAACTTGCGCTCCGTAGCACATGATGGTTCGACTTACCGAGTTAAATATCTCCAAATTTGCAGACAACGGGACTTTATTGTTAGATAAGAAACACTTCCAAGTTGAATTTATACCTATTTTAGCCTTTGATAACTTTTCGTCTGTTTGTTAAAACTTAATTGAGGAGTCAATGTGATCCCCAGATATTTATAAGATTTGACGACCTCAATTTGATTTCCTCCCAACTTCCATTTATCTCTTTTAGAAAATCTTCCTCCATTCCGAAACACTACAATCTTAGATTTCTGCAAATTAATCAAAAGATTCCACTTATTGCAGTATTCCTGTAATGCATTTATATTATATTGTAATTCGGTTGGGTCAGCCGATACTAATGCTAGATCGTCCGCGAAAGCCAATAGTTTTATTTTTACCCCTCCTACACTGATTCCCCCAATTAACCAATCTTTCTATATAGAAAGAGAGAGGTGGTGGGGAAAAAGAGAGGTGGTGGGGAAAGAGAGAGTTGGTGGAGAAAGAGAGAGAGGTGGTGGGGAAAGAGAGAGGTGGTGGGGAACGAGAGAGGTGGTGGGGAAAGAGAGAGTACAATTTACAATTGTTTTTAGGACATATCAAGTACCTGAATATGACCTCATTATACAAATGCCAGGCTGCAATCAAGCTCAAAAAAGTAATAATTGCGCAATTTAGAGATAAACCTAACATTACAACACCATAAAAATCAACTACAATCAATTTACCTAATGCTTCAAATAAAAATATTACTTTATGTTGTAATTATTTCAATTCGCAGTTCAAGGTTAATAAATATTTATGGATTGCAATGCGACAAAGTACAGAAAATCTCGGTCAGAATGCAGTTCAATAAATTTGCATTTCTGGGTAAATGATTTGCTTCACCTTTCAAATTATAGCAAATTATTTAATCTACCATAATACAGTGTACCTGTATTGTTAATTTAATTTTAGATGGCCGAATCGTAAATAGTGACGAAATGGCGCTTTAGAGATGGGTAGTTTAGAATGCATCTTACTCAGAACCATCGCAAATCAATTGATTAGCGAACAAAAAACTCAAACAATAAAGTAGCACTTCCGGTTGATAGATATTAACCGCAATCTCCATGTCAGCTCTTACGGTGGCTGATCTAAACGGAATATCAAGTTGCTACGTTCGAGCTGTCTGTGAATTTTCGTATTTGGTGATATTTTGTTCATACACACACACCCACTCTCACACACACACACACACACACACACGTACACACACACACGTACACGTATAGAAACCATTCACTAAAAACAAATTTTCCCGGACGGCGGACCTTAAAACACGGTGGAAATGTGTTTCCGGTGGAAATTCAGTTTCACAAATGTAAAATAATCGTAATAATACTTCTTTCTTACAGAAGTAAAAGATGGTAAAATCTCAGTAATTTTCTAGCAACTATTATTGCAATTAAACTAACAGGTGTACATGAGAAAGTGATATTTTTAATTCATATGGGTGGATTTAAATTGATATTAATTTCGATTATAAAATTTCCTATCTACTAATTAATGCCTTTTGTGTTAATTGTAATGAATTTAATGTTAGTTTAATTTTATTTGCAAGTTAATTTGTAATTTGAAGGTTAAATAGAAAAACCAATTAAAGGCATTTCTAGATAAAATAGTTTTAATTACACCTTATTGTTATTTTAATTAATTTAATAAAAATATATGCGAATCCTATTAGCATTTCCTTAAGGTAAAATTAAGGGTTATTTGATTCTCCATATACTATATCATAATATGTACTTTGTAATCTTTTAATCAGGATCAGTTTTGAAATTTGTTTCAGCCATTACAAGTTCTGCTTGGAAGTATACGGACGGTAGTTGTAGTCCAGCAAAGAGTCAATCCAGGTGACCAAACATGTCATGGATTTTTTTATGTAGTAAAAAATGCAGATAATTTCATTGAAGTGCAAGACTACTTAATGAAACATTCTTTCATAATTTAATGTGAGTCCTCAGACTGCACTTAGCTAACTATGTGTTAGTGATCCAGAGTGCTAGACAATAACTGGGATTTTATATGATATTTTCATCAATTGTGATTTGTTTCGGATTTTCGTCCATCCTCAAAAGCCTAATCCATTTTGTCCGTATAAGACAGTTGACTTCCACTTATAATGTTTCTGGCAGAAATGAGAAAAAAGAGCAGTAAACTTTTATTTCTGGGAAACTTTTGAAGTCAACTCTCAACACGACGAAACATGAAAATTCGAAACCGATCAGAATTTATGAAAAAGAAACATGCGAGGGTGGATAATATCCTAGATACAGTACATCGTGTTGTGTGGAACATGTCATAGGGTAAACATACTTTGGAGGCGAGTACGTCGTAGTAAAATATCAAACACGACGCTGACAAACACAGGAAATTGAGAGATACACAAACAGAGGCTAAAAAAGGCGATTTAAAATTGGTTTGTGTTTGGAAATAGCTTTGTTGATATATAAATTGGATGGATTCAAATGAAACGAATACAGGTTTGGGTTGTGTTAACTAATTGCGTTCCACCTGGAAGAATCTAATATATTCGTGACTCATATATATATCTATATATATGAGTACGAATGTATATATATCAACGTATATATATGTGTATGTATATATATATGTATATATATATATAGAGAGAGAGAGAGAGAGAGAGCGAGAGAGAGAGAGATTGGAGAGTGTCCACTAAATATACACAGAAATTGGTCCAGCGATTTGTTTGGTCAAATAACGAGATATTGTCATCATTAAATTTATAGTTAACAATATTTTGTTGGTTTAATTTTATTTATTGCAGTTGGAATCACCGTACGAATGCTTGTTAATAAAATAAATTTTAAAAAACAATTCCTCACTCCTCAATAATTTAATGAGAACTGCTTCCCAATTAGTTGATATACAATTTATGTATATTAATTTTAGTAGAAACTGTGAATCTCATATTCACAAGCACATTATTTTAATTCGCAACATAATATCCCGGTTCACCGCTGCAATGAACAGCGACTATTTTTATATGTTAATGACATAACTGGTGTTGTAATGGTTGGTTCCGCAGAGCTGGAAAGCATCAGAGATATTTTCCGTGATGGCCTGCTTCTTTTTGTGAACATCGACCTGTTTCGGGCGTTCGCCCATCATCAGGATGTTTTTGTCAAACCGTGTGATAACATAGACTTGCACAGGTGAGGGATTTCTATTTTATTTATTTATTTATTTTTATTGTTATTACGATTTGGATTATTTTTTTGTGTTACAAGCGCCACTTGGTACTGCATGTCGAACCCATCTAATTATAATTTTCTTTCTATTAAAAAGAAAATTCCTTTCCCCTCTATAATTTAATTTCTTTCCACGTCTTAAACGCTCAGTATATCTTTATTATCCTTTCCTTTTTTTTTTTAAATTTAATTTAGTTATTGCCCTTTTTCTTTTCCTGAAGTACTTTATGCGCCCAGCGATTGTAAAGGTCATAATTTTATATACTTTGTCGCCAATGTGTGTTCCCTATCTTATGGTTGTTTGCGGCCACTGAGCGGCCGTAAAACTGTGTTACCTAGAGAAGTAAGCGTAACACTGGTTTGAATAAACGCTTGTAGAAAACTTTATTCTTTTAGGGCGCGTCAACATGTGTAGTGACGTCCGGAGCGTTGTCAGTGTACTGGGTACTGGGCGGTCTTTTCTCCTTACAAAGACACCCTGTTCCTCAAAGGTGTGCAGCAGAGGTTTTCAAATCAAATCCAAGACTAATATTGGGAATCGAGCCCAGTCTTGAGTTCAATACTTGAAAGATTGGCGATCCACCCCTCGAACCATTCAGCTACTCTGGCACCTTGTGCTTACATGAAGCAGAACTTCCGGTAGATTTTTTTGTATTCAAGAAACTACGAAACATATATTTCCGGAGAAAATTTAATTGCGAATTTTTCAGGATTTCAATACTTCCTGTTACATCAGTAATAGCAAGTAATTCTACAGTTTAATCAATTTGACAGCAATTGCTGCTAAGTTCACCATTGTCTTTGTTGTGCTCTTGTTTTGTTTTAATAAATTAGTGTTAATTAAAGCAATATTTGATGTAATTAATTTTAAACTAAGTTTAATTGGATAATTAATGAATTTTCTACTGCTTCGCGTCTCCCTTCTATCTATATTACATTATGATCGGTTCATAAATATCTGTGTGAAATTAAGGTCATTAATTGGATGGGCGACCAATCCACCAGATTTAATTTTTGAAATACGCAGGGAGGGGTCGATAGCTGAGGCCACTAATCAAATACATTTCAAATAATTAAAGCATACTAATTGGTTGTGAAAACTGGGTGGTGTTTTTATTTAACATTGAAAAATTTATTGGCTGATAGCTTTTATTTGATAAAATTGACTGCATGGGGCAGTAAAACTAATACCGCCGTCCCAAGTAAGAGGCACCCAAAGAGTTGTACAATCTAGAAGATTCTGTGCATTCAGGCTAGAGCAGATAGTTTTCACCGTTATCCAGTAGTTATAATCAGTGATAGATATTTTCAATTTTCTACTTTTTCGTGAAACAATCGATAGTTTCATTTTCCATCAGTTCCATTAACATCTGTTCACTTATTAACATCTGTTCACTATTAAATTAGCTGATGTGGCTAATTGGGTCTGATGTGAGAAATGTTAAAATCTAGATATTAAATTTCTAGTGACGAGAATTTAAATAAAATTGTAAATATTTTACAAGGGAAAACAAATTTACATTTACAAATTTATACTTGATCTATAATTGACCTTTTTGATGGCATTTGAGGCAATACTACCTTCCTCATGTTAATAATTTTAATTTTCTGGAGAACATACCCTCAATCACCTCATCATCAACTAACTGAATACAGTTCCAGGTCATATGGGAATCTTTGGGAATTAGGAGGTGGATAGGTTTGCCAAATTAGGCGCCTCTCTCCCTTTCATTGGTCCAGAGCCTGCTGTTGGTGTGACTTCTGGCACATGTTTAACAGGCTTTCAGACTTGGATGACCTCACAGCACTCATCCTTATGGATGAGAGCAGTGGGTTGTCGGCAGTCTAAGATGCTCATTGGGGGTCCGGACGGAGCTTTAAGTAGCGGGGTCCGATGTCTTTCACGGACCTCTCTCAGGCATCTGGTTGGATTCCTCACTGGGCATTATGGCTTAAGGAGACATCTCTATACAATGGGACTCATGTCTGACCCCTTTTGTAGAGTTTGTAAAACGGAGGAGGAAACACCCATGCATTCTGATGACGGATTGTTTGGGCTGTGAGGAGATTAGGTTTAGCACCTTCGGCCGTTAATAGCGGGGGAAATTTTTGGGGCTATCGGTCTATAGAGTATATTAGCTGGGTCTTTTAAGGTTTTAGTCCGATTTGTTTCGGTTGTGGTGAAACTTAGATGGTTAAAACCTGGGCCTGGATTTTCGTTCTAGACCCAGTGGTTTTTATTCTTTAGGGGTAGCTATATGGGCCCTGGGAGGCTTTGGATAGCGTAGGGTTTGCCCTCCCCTTCTGTGAATAATAATAATAATAACTGAATAATACTATAGAAGCATATTCTATACAATAGATTCTGTGGGGATTGACTATCTAGACTACACCACCGGGACCTCTAAGGGTCTATTGTGGCACAACATAATAATATATAAGTTATATTAATTGATTAGTTAGATGAAAATACAGGTTTTAAATTTAGATTTTATTTTCTTTTGGAGCAATCTAGCCAGGTTACTAATTTCTTATAAATGTTCACATTATTTTTCTTTGTTCTTAATTTCACAGTACTACTAGTTTCGGGAACGAGTCCCTTTTCCAGCCGATACTCTATCATAATAATGCAAATTACCCTATTATAGGTGATTATATGCAAAAGTGTCCAAATAATAATTATTTATTTATTTATTAGGAATAAATGTTGTTGTTAATTTACTAGAGTTTTTAAACATCCACACGCTAGTTTCTTTTTTTTTAATAATATAAATTATGTTAAAGAATTTTATCCAAAATATTTTGTTAACAATGCAATTACAGAATACAAATTGTGTACGACAACACATGATGGTTCGGAAGTTTCTATGATTTTAAATTGCCTTCTTATGGATTAGTTACGAATTCTATTTTTTACAATGTTCCGTTTACTTATCAAGGTTGTAGACTATATCTGAATAAAAATTAGGAAAGTAAAATTCAATAAGTAGATATTAAGGATTGATTCAGAGATATTTTCCGTGATAGCATGCTTTTTTTGTGGTCAACTTATGGTTTTGGTCGTTCGCCATCATCAGGACACAATTAAAAAGGTGGTTTATACAAAAATAAAATATGAAGTTCCAAAATTGTTAAATTTGAATGGTAGTTTTTACAGAACCAACTACTGTGTTAAAGTTTAATAAGGCTGTAAACCACAATATTTGAAAAAATAATTTACTTTTATAAGTATAATATAGAAAATAAAATTTGCAATTG
>JAAEAF010010497.1:0-10227 GCA_011037195.1 Triatoma infestans
ATCTTGCAGCTTATTCGCCCTCTTAGTATAGATGAACGTGACAGAAGCGCAGTTAGATGCCCGATCCGTTGCGCTATTGAGCGGCTGATGTAGACAACAGGAAGTCGTCGGCGCTGTTATGGAGAAATTTCATAACACTTGTTTATTCCATTAAACGTGCTCTAAAGTTTTGAATTTAATACACACATACATACAATATGTACCTTTAGGCAAAATATGCTACTTGTCCCAATAGCGGTTATATATGGTCCAGTAGTGCAAATCCAAGTTCACAAAAGTAAAAAATAATTAACAATAAAAAGAAAAGGAACGAAAATTGACATGACAGAACACATAAAAACTTGTAAATCTGAAATAGAAACCCCTTTACTCATGTTTTTTAAATAAAAAACAAAAAATGCATAAATATTTCTAACTATAAAGGTAGTACCTAACTTTACTTTGATGTTGCCTCTCTTCAAACAGTAATGTAATAAAATAATAATGTACAAAAACTTTTAATTTCATATTCCCTTTTTAGATTTAGTTAGAGCAATGTCATAAACTAATGTCACTCATATATATGTAAGTCATACCAATTTCAAAGTTGAAATGTTAAAACTAACTATAGAGACCTTGAAGTTGATTAAAATTTAAAGAAAAACACGTTAATTTAAAAACGAAAAAAAATGTGTCCCTTACCTTTTACATAGAAAATAACAAGAAAAAATGTATACTTTAACAAAAGTATGTCGGAATCCAAATTGTATAAATAGCAGTAAATAAAGTTGTATGTGTTTCAAAGTGGAAGTCTTGTCAGTGATGATCAAAGAGGCAGTCTTGCATAAATTTATCATTTTGGATGTCATCAGCAGATCGTGACCATAGGTAAGGATCTCTTAACCAGAAATATCTCTTTAAGAATTGATTTCACATATAATGGTTGTCTGATGATGGTGAACATACAGACTAGACTGGCTGACGCTATACAGACTGGACACTGTACTGACAATTTATATTTCAACGATATAACTGATTAGGAAGAAAAGAGTTTATGAGAGGACAGAGTAACCGGGCGATGAGTGATGATGTTGACAGATGATGTAGAATGGTAGCTTTGATTAGTTAGATACAGCAGCTTGTTGAGCGGTATAGCTAGTTAGAACTCTTGCTTGTTGTGAAAACTTTTTGATCTGCAAACAGGGCTTTTGACAGAGAGCTGGGTGCAATGGAGCTGAGTTGTAGTATCCAGTTTATCGAGAATTCTTACAGAATTGTGTTGTGAATTCCTCATCAATAGCAAGCTCTTGGAATGCTTATTTCTGACTTGTTGTTCCATTCTTTCAGACAATTGCTAGAATTCTTCCGTCGTTTTTAGTTTCATCAAATGTTGTTTCTTGGTAGTGCCCTGAAATTGCCAGGCTTTTATATGTGATTTTTTTCACAGTTTCTAAGGGTGGGGAGGGGAGTTTGGTTCTCAAAGTTGTAACCCCGTTCTTCCATACAGTCGGTAGGTATGATAGAAGGTTCGTATGGCGCGATGCTAGAGCTTGTTGGTCGTGTGACGAATTTCCTCAACAAAGGACCGTTTATTCCATTACACAAACAAAATATACCTGTAAGTCATCATTTTTATTTGAAAAACATTCTCTAAGGATTCCATAACATATCAAGGGCAACAAAAAATTTGGTAGTCCTCACGCGTGGGTGGCTAGGGCATTCGCCTTTGGTGCTAGAATTCAGGGTTCGATTCCCGTGAGGGCAAAGTCGGAATTGACCAGCATCGTGAGAAAAAGTGGGAAGGTACAAGTTGGTAGCGAAGGCCGGAATTAAACGGCGAGGGTACTGCGGCGTGCTTAGCACACGTCCACCAATAAAAATCGCCGTTTGGCAAGCCTTGGTCCTTCATGGGCTGTTACGTTATAGGTTATTTTTATTTATTTCAAACATGGGGCAAAAATTCATAAAGTATTATAGATTATATTAGATTCATATTCAATAGAGTTTATCCATTGGAAATATGTGTTCGCTAGAAAGTTAATTTCACAACAGCTTTTTGTTTTATATACCAATTTAGCGTAGATCATCTGGGCTCCAGAAATCTTCGGCCGTCCAAATTCTCATCGAAAGGTCAAAATATTCTTTTACAAAGATTTGTATGGTTTCAAAAAGCTGTTCCCCGGTTGGCATTGCTTTGTTCACTAATATATAGTGATACATTTATACTGAAAAAATAAAATTCGGTGGCAAAACCTCTTCCGCTTTACCAAGCTTTGACAGTGGACGCTATCAGCTGCAAAAATTTTCTGTTTCTGTAAATATCACTTTCATTTTGTTTTTGTTTAAAACAAAAAGTCTCAGAATTTACTTCAGAATTTCAATATTCAAAATTCGCAAAACTGTATTGAAAATACAATAGTACCATTTAAAATGAATTTCACAATACTTGGGCAGTACAAAGGCATAGCAAGTCCCCGTGAAGGTTATATAGACGAACTAAGTTGGATCAATCTCAAGTTCCTTGCTTTTCCTTGCTCCATTATTAATGATAGAGTAAGGTGTAACATTATTGATGAAGAAATAAAGCAATATTGATGAAGTATTGGTATTGATATTGATAGTTAAGTTCTGGTAAGAGGTTAATATAACTGACTAAAAATATATATTACAATCAAATAGTGGATTGCTACTATTTTATTTGACTTGACTTGTTACAAGAACTTGACTTGGTACAAGAACAAATCATAATCAAGAACAAAATTACTTTTATCATATTGGCAATAGAAAGAAGCAAATCGTATTTTTTCTATTTATAAAAATGAGGTGGTCTTCTAAATTTATATTCGTAAATTTTATTTAAACATTCTCCAATTCTCTTTGAATCCAACGACGGCCATCAGAATGCATGGAGCTGATAAAGAAAGGAAAATAAATTCTTGTTTGTATTCGAATCAGCTTTACTTTTAATGTCAATTAGTTTCATGATTTCATTTCCGAGAGCTGATTTTATATTATCTTACTTGAGAAACTTTCCTAGACTCCTATGTTACTATGGTCGATTGCGATAAGTAATTTCATAATTTTAAGCTCGCACAAGTCTTATTTGCAACAACATCATTATACATTCTGTTTTAGCAGGATAACCTAGATTTTCAGGAGGACGCGAGTCCTTTTTATTTGAAATTAGTGGGCCAAACAAGAGTAGGAACCACTGCCTTAAGGGGAAATGGATTAGCCACTTATTCAGGGACCTTAAAGTCTCTTCGGCTTTGTCAATCTAGCAACATAAGCATATTATACTGAAACATCCAAAATTCACACAATACGCTTAGGGCCTGCATAGCTACTTAACATATAAAACAACTTGGATTTAGTAAGCTCACAGGCAAACTTTATTTAAACTCAACACCGCACATTCATTTACGTATTCGAGAGTGTGTAGCACTTTACAGACCATTACATTCTGTATAGTAATATGTGTTTGTATACTAACATCTAAGCAATCACTACTGAACTTCCAAATCGCAGTGGATTTGGCTTAATAGCCATTTTTACTTTCTCTTACTCCTAGTAAGAGGAAGTATTGTAATCGTGTCAAATTTTCGATATCGAGTTTTCACCGGAAATATCCGTTTTGAGGTCCCCTGAGTCCAAAAAAGTGGTTTTTAGCAAATGTGTGGTGTGTGTGTGTGTGTGTATGTATGTATGTATGTATGTGAACAGCATAGCTCAAAAACGAAAAACCGTAGGAAGTTGAAACTTGCTATTCCGTTTAGGTCTCACCATGGGATCTGACAGTGTGTTATCTGCCAAAATTTCTATTCCGGAAGTACCACTTTACTAGTTGTTTTTTTTACTTTTTTGCGATTTTCTCAAAAATGGCTTTCTCCGAGAAAATTCATTTAAGGGCACTCTTGGGAGAGGGTGGGTTAGTTTTATAGAGTGCATATTTCAGTTGTTGAGGACAATTAATCATCTAAATAATGTAATTCGAATTAAGTTATGTTGTGAATGCGAGTTGAAAAAAGCGGATGACCGGAAGTGCGTTTACTTTACCACTTTACTAAATGATTTTTTAATTTTTCGCGATATTCTCAAAAATGGCTCACACGATTTTCTTCAAACTACGTATGTATACTAAACATACAAAGATCCTCAACTTTTATTATAACATATCCCTTGAAAAATTCATTTAAGGGCATTTTGGGAGGAGGGGGGTTTCGTTTTTCTCTAAAGTGCTATCATAGTTGTTTATACAATTATACCATTCAAACAGAATTAATTACAAATAAATAGACGGCTAAATTTCCGAGTTTCAAGAAAATTAGTAAACCGGAAGTGCGCTTTTACTGAACAATTTTTTTAGTTTTCGACGAACTTCAACGAATTTTATTAAATTTGGTACACAAACTCTAAAATTTGTCAATTACAATTTTGAAAACTAGAGTAAGAGAAAGTTGTGTGAGGTTTCACACCAGTTTTTTTTTGTTATAGTGTACTACTGCACTACCCTACTGTCCCTGCTTCCCTACTGGTGCCAGGATGAGACCACACACCCTATAGCACCGCTTGCAGATTAAGATCTCTGAGAAATCACAGAATCTGGGAAGGTTCCAATTGTAATAGAATCCGGAGAGAAGAATCTAAAGCAGAGAGAGAGACCCACAAAAAGTGACAGTCTCACTCACAAGTTTAGGCCAGACTAGAGTGAGAGAGTTTGTTTAAATCAACTGCGTTAGCCGTACGGGGGAATCTTCCTACAGTCTTGCAACAGTTCATACAGCAGTCACAACGCATCAACAACCTTTCTCTTTACTCACTCTAAATCTGTCACTACCGTTTTATATATTCATGTAAAGTCCAGGCAGTTTGTGTTAGTTTCCTTATTATACGTGTTCAGCATTACTTCCAGTTTATTACCTCATAAACCTCAATTTCTCTCCTTCTCATACCCATTACACTATGAATGGCATAACTTTCTCCAACACCTGGTAACTAACTCCCAGGCTTCCAAAACTTCTCTGGATGATAGCATAGGAATCCGTTAAGAGATGTATTGGCGTCTCCTACATTCACCACAGAATTTGCAGATAGTCTCGTGTTATAGGCCCAAGTGCCCTCCGAGTATGTAATGTCCCGTGAGGAAAACCCATCAGCAGCAAAGCCCATTAAGATTTGTGGAACGATATTCTGTTTGGCGCAAAGTACGATTAAATGGATTGTCGATGTTTTTTTCAGGTATCGATTTTTTGTTTTTTGTTTACTGCCTTTATTATTATCACTGCCTTCATTTTTCTTCAAGCTTTTCATATAATTTGTTGTTGACTAGATTTAAAATTTTCTACTATCGGCTCGTAATTTTAATAAAATCATCACATTTAACAATAAAGGGCTAAAAAAAAAAAACAACGACATCGATTGGCCTTAATAAGAAGAAACTAAGATATTAAGTTAAACACTGCTAAATCCTTCCTTCTCTCTTTTTCTAGACCCTCTATAAAATTTAATAATCAATGCAGTCTTAATAACCGTCCTCTTTCTACTGTTGACAGTATAAATGATTTAGGTGTCACATTTCAACCTGACCTGTCGTTTTTCATCCATATTGAGACAATAGTTAATAAAGCTCTGAAGTTGTTGGGTTTCATTTCTCGAAACACCCGTAATTTCAATGATATTTCATCCGTTAAACATCTTTACTGCTCTCTTGTTCGCTCACAATTTGAATTTTCTTCTCCTGTTTGGTCTCCTTATCTTCTTTCTCACAACACTCACTGGAACATGTTCAATATAAATTCTTTAAGCTGATTTCTTTTAAATTAAATATTCCTTATACTTCTAATAACATACCTGCACTACAAGAGCTTACAAACCTACCTTCTTTAGAATCACGCCGTACATATCTTGACTTTATGTTTATCTTCAAACTACTTAATAATCATATTGACTGTTCTTTATTACTTTCCCAGCTGAACTTTCGTATACCTCTTCATAACCATAGATTTCCTTCTACTTTCTTTGTACCTCATCTCTACTGTAATTATCTCCTACATTCTGGTCTTAATCGACTCAGCAGAATTGCCAATAATATCATTCAACAGTTCCCTTATCTTGACATTTTTCATTCTTCCTCTCATAGTATTAAGTCTACTCTTCTTCGCATTTCTCCTCCACAGCCATGGTCGCATAATAAGAAGTGAATGTTCACATAAATAATACTTATAGTTCGCACTATTAATTTGAAATAAATATTTTTGGCAGTTTTATGTATTCTATTATATTCTTGTACATATATAGTTTTATCAAGTTTTTACTTTCTTATATAGTATTTTGAACATTTTATATATATATATTTTATTATCATTACTATTACTGTAGTTATTATAAGTTGGGCAATAATTGTGTGATTAATATTTTATACTTAAATTTGTAATGTTAGTTATTGGGCTCTGCCCATATATATATAAATAAATAAATAAATATTATTTTAACAGACCCTTTGTAATGATATTCCTTAACACTTAATTTTTTGTATTCGCATCAAGATTGCTCGAACTTGATATTGAATTCAAACAATACTAACTTTGTAAAAAAAAATAAATAATTTAAATTGGTTATCAACGGAATTGACAGAAAAAGTAATTTATTTCACTGGAATAATAATTTTTAAAAATAAATTTTGCTTCCAATTAATTGAAATCGGTTTTTTAAAGATACTAAGTGGGTGTAAATTTTGAATGGCTTTCCTCAATACATGCTATTTTTTATTATTATTTTCCAATAGAACTTTTATTTCATTATTTTTCAATATTTCCATAGCACTTACTGTCTTTGCAACAACAAAAAAGTATCTATATGTATGGTAGCACAATAAAGTTAAAAAATTGATATTGATCCGGGACTTTTATCAAGAGAGTTTACAACATTCCTTATGGTGGTATTTTTTTATTAATAAACATCTCAAAAATATTAATTAAGTTTGGTAAAATATTCACAAATACTACAGGTCAAGAATGTAGTTTATTCAGATACACGATTTTTGCGCAAAGAATCAATAAGTTAAGCCTATTTTCCAGGCCGCCTATGCATCCTATACGTGTCTTGAACAGATACGACTAGTAAATAATTTCTAATATTAGTTCATCAAGAAAAATTCAAGGCCAAGATCTTGGGAATCGATCCCAGTACCATGTAATACATTTCAATTTGGACGGCCTGAGCTTCTAATAAGGAAGATATCCTAGCGCATACTCGTCAACGAGGAGGTATCAATATCTTTTGTTTTGTCAGTTTACTAATCTCAGAAAATTTACAACGTCGAAGATAAACACTGAGCGGCAATAGAACAGAGTGAAAATTTAATCGAACAGTATTGCGGTTAACAGAATCTCGGCCTACTTGATTGCTTATTCCATTTTTTTTTTACTTTCTCTTACTCCTAGTAAGAGGAAGTATTGTAATCGTGTCAAATTTTCGATATCGAGTTTTCACCGGAAATATGCGTTTTGAGGTACACTAAGTCCAAAAAAGTGGTTTTTAGCAAATGGTCTGTGTGTATGTGTGTATGTATGTGAACAGATAGCTCAAAAACGAAAAACCGTAGAAAGTTGAAACTTGATATTCCATTTAGGTATCACCATGGGATCTGACAGTACGTTATCTGTCAAAATTCCGCAACCGGAAGTACCACTTCACTGGTTGTTTTTTTTTTACTTTTTTGCGTTTTTCTCAAAAATGGGTCCGATGATTTTCTTCGAACTTGGTATATATTAACTACACACACGAAGCGTACAACTTTTATTTGAAACATTTCTGGGAAATTTTTCATTTAGGGGCACTTATAGGGATGAGGTGGGGTTATGTTTTTCTCTAAAGTGCTATTAAAGTTGATTATATAATTCTATCACCCAAGCATAATTAATTAGAAATAATTCGATGGGCCAAAATTCGTGAGTTCCAAGAAAATTAGTAAACCGGAAGTGCGCTTTTACTGAACAGTTTTTTCAATTTTCGACGAATTTCATTAAATTTGGTACACAAACTATAAAATTTGGCAATTATAATTTTGAGAACTGGATTAAGAGAAAGTTGTGTGAGTATTTCACTCCAGATTTTTTTTTTGTTTTTTTTAATGTAGATTTTTAAGCAGAAGATATAGTAGATTAGTTTCAACAAAAACGAAAGATCACAGTAAGCTCAGACATGGTATTACACCGCATCTGATACGAAGACTTTAATGGATGTATTTTTTTCCCCGTTTTACTTGATTTTTTAGGAAATGACTCCAGTGGCTTTCTTGTTAAACTTCGTATACTAGCTACACACACACACACACACACACACACACACACACACACACCAATCACTATAATTGAAGCATTTTCCCGTAAATTGATATTTTTTGGAGGGTTCTGGGGAATTTAAATTTGTTAATTAAATTGCATCATTGCATTGTCAAGTGAGTGTTCCATACCAGATTTTGTTGTTTGTTTTATAATCATTTTCAAAATACAGCTTTAAAAATATTACATAATTATTGAATATCACACTTTATAGTATCATGTAATTATAGCTATATATTACGAGATATATATACGAGCTATATATACCATAATAAATGGATACTAATTAAGTTTAATATTTCTACCACTGTATTTTGAAAATGTCCACGAACAAACAAATAAAATGATCGAAACGTCGATAAGAAATGTAAATTTTTAGAAAATCATTTCTGTACAAGGCTAAGTACTCCTAGCCTATAGAATAATTAACCTATCACTTCGATATAGATATAGCGTTAATAAGATTTGTGAGAATGGACTCTGGTTCCCGCATAAACAAAGACAGCTCAGATTTCTCCTTTTCCCAAGAATCGGAACCTCCGGAGGTGCAGTCTGTAGTACAAGACATGTTCCGGTGACCTTTCCAGCGTAAGATATTATTACTACAGCAACCAAACGTCAACCAGGTTTAACAGATTCAGTTGTCTAATTAGTCGACAAGAGGGTTGCTTGCCAGCATTCTAACAGTTCCATGGATCTAATCTAATCTAATTAGGAACGCGTAATCTTCTTAGGGAAGTTCAGCAATTAGGCTACCACTATGCCTCTTATAAGGCAGCTCACATCAGCCCTATCTGATTATAAAACGCCAGGGCTGAGATACGTCAGAGAAACTATAATAGGATCTGGCTGGGTTAGGTGCCGAAGCACAAGGGCATTGAAGGAAATGAAGAGGCCATAAAATTGGCAAAGGAGAGTGCCTCACTACCGCCAGTACCTGAGCCCTTCTGTGGCATCTTGTACAAAACTACCTGCGGAGTCATTGAGAAATGGCTAACACGGAAACAAACATTTTTTTTTTTTGGAAAAACATTGCGGGCCAAGATCTTCTTAGAGAGCTCTTCAAAAACTCGCACAATCTATCTCCTTGGCAGAATAAAAATACACCTAAGGAAAATCACTGTCCTAAGTCACAAAGTGGGGGAAATGAAGAGATTAGCTGGGAGGGATGGTGGGTATGGGTATAGAGAGATGTGGATGATTTATAAGAGTGTGATTGAGTCTGCATGGTGTTTCGGGGCGAGCTTGTTTGGCCCAGGTTGCTGAGTGGGGATAAGAGGCGGCTGGAGGGGTGTCAGCGTCGGATACTGTTGGCCCTGGTACAGGGGTACAGGACGGTTCCGACCGTCGCCCTTCCGGTTGTTGCCGGAGTATTGCCGGTTCTGTTTAGATTGGAGGAGGCGTGTTTGGGGTATAGGGTAAGGCGAGGGGTTAGTATAGAGATCGGAGGGAGGGAGGTGGATAGGGACGAGGTAGAAATGGAGGGGGTTCAGGGGATGAGGCGGAGAGTGCAAGGGGGAGGCCGGTGGCGGAGTATATCCCTGACGTTAGGAAGCGGATAAAGGAGGCTTGGTGGGTGATGGACCACTATGTTATGCAGGTGGTAACGGAACATGGTGCTGGGAGGGCATATTTGGATCGATTTGGAAGGGGAGTCGGAAGGGAGTATGTTTGTGGGGCGGAGGATACTATTCGTCATAAGGTGTTTCAGTGTGTTCGGGGGGATAGGGAAAGATTTCTGGTTAGGAGGGAGATGAGCAGGTGCGGGGTTAAATGGCCGGAAAATATGAGGGAATGGGGGACCAAGGAGGCGTGGCCCTTCTTAGTCAAGTTGGCGAGGGATCAGCTGACCCTGTACGGGGTATATTAGGACGGGAAGTGTAGGGTTTAGAGTATAGGGTAGGAT
>JAAEAF010010498.1:0-20302 GCA_011037195.1 Triatoma infestans
GCCCTGCGAACAACCCTAGTTATTGGCCATGAAATCTCGCCGGCTTGAGTCACTAGCACCACTACCCTTTGGGTGAGGTAGCTTTGAATCAATTTCAGAAGATTCGGTGGACAATCTCTTCTTCTGAGAGACTCCAAAACAGTCGGCCACCAGACATTATCAAAGGCCCCAGCAACGTCCAGGAATACTGCGAGTACGAATTTGTACCCACTGCCACTCACCAATTCAAGGATTTTCGATATCGCACCTGTCGTCGATCTTCCCGATACGAAACCATACTGGCTGGGACTGAAACTGATTAAGCTTTTTAATCTCGTTATGATCAGTTACAGGAGTTGTATCAATCGATACGACTCTGCATTATCTATGGGCTTGTTCCCACCTTTATATAATACTTTTACAAGCCCTGTTTTCCATTGACTGGGAAAGTATCCCAGTCTCAGGCATCCATTGAAAAGGTGAAGCAGATACTGGCTTAGAATGTCCTCATTTTTCCGGACAATTTCTCTATTTATCATATCCATTCCTGGAGTCTTTTTATTCTTGATTTCGCCAATAAGAAACTTCACATCATATATATCAAATTTAGTTACGGAATCAGCCAGAGCGAGTGACTCATACCCCCTTGATACCAAGGGGGTGCTTTGCGACGACTTTTTTTGCAACATCCAAGAGGGTCATCCTCGGGTAGGAGTACTTTCAATAAGTGCTCAGTTGATTCCCGCTTCAATAAGGCTTTCTAATTCTCGCTTCATTAAAGTCGCTCGGAACATCGAAAACAATCATCTTTGGAAGCCGTTTCTTCAGCAGCTCAGCCTGGAGACGACCACACCTCAACTTTTCATTGTTTAGTAAGGCTTGCGCCTGCTCCGGGTTTCCTGCCTCAACAAGGAGGGTCTTGTTTCTGGCTCGTCGGAGGAAAACGACTTGCCAACCTTCTTCCGAAGGATTAAGACTGCCCTTGACCAATTCCTTGGTTTGGTCACTGTCTCAACTGCCTTGTCATCTTGTGGTTTAATCAAGACCACATGATTTTCCTTAGGCAGCGGTTTTTTCACTGCCTTCTTTTCAGGCTGCTTGTGCTTTGTATTTTTGGTTTTCTTTTTGTTTTTTTTTTATCTTAGCCTGCTTTCCCTCAGGACACCGTTTCCACGTAAGATATAACAGGCGCGGATGATCCTGCGGTGTCCTTTGCCTTTATTCCAATCGCGCCACTACTGACCTTTACCGGCTTCGTAAAGGCTTCATGCGAGGACATGGACAGCTTCGTGGTGTCGGTCAGTGTTCTCTAGAATACAGAGAACAGCCATCTCTAAGGCCTGCTGCTTTTTCGCTGTCCCTGTGTCAGCTGCAGCGAATTTGCCCTCAAGCCAAGCAGCGAGCCCTCAAGATATGGCGAGCGGCCATATCATTAATGAGGGACGTCACCTCTTTTACCTTTTTCGTAATGAACAAGGTGTTGCTTTGCTGATCTTAATGCTAGGGTCCTGGCAATACTCCATCAACTCTAGCTCTATTTCGCCTGCTTTGAGGATTGGATCACTGTTCACATATCCTGATGTGATACCATCCTCCTTGCGGTTATTTTCAAATATGTTCTCGGGTTGAATTTTTGACTCGATAGAATCAACTATCTTGTCAATTATGGTCTCTTTGACCATTGTCGAACTTATTGCAACTTGTGGTTGCTCGTTCCTGAATAACGTTTTTCTTAAACCACCAACCATAATTTTGAAACTAGGTGGAACCACTTCAATAACCAAGAATGGACTGGACGATCTAGCATCTTTCGGTGTGCTCGTCATTTCTTATAGCTATTCTAAAACTACTATATACAATAAAAACACTAAGACTAACTATATACAACATATACAGCGGGCTCAAGCCGAAGCTTACGCCCTCGCTCTGAAAAGAGAGGTTGGGTGCCCCCAACCTCTTCTACAAGTGTTAAATCTCCCTTTAGCCCAGACAGAATGGTGCAACTAACTTCCAAAACTCTGTCTGGTGTCCACCCCCGGCGAACGTGGACCACTCGCTGCAGCTAAAAGCCAGTATTACCAGTACCATTCGCTGTACAGTTGCTCTTATTACCTATTATCTATTGTTAAGCTCACAAAGATTAAACAATAACAACTCTAATAAATAAAACAATTTTAGACTTTCTTACAATTTTGTAAACAGTGTTAAAGCTTAACAAACTGTAAGCGAGGGGCGCGGGGCCAACAGTCTTGTATAACTGTGGTACAGTGGTGCACGTATGTGTGCGCGCGTAGGGATGTGGATAAATCTCACTACTGCAGAGACAAGTGAGAGTGAGTTCGCCAGAGGCCTCGGAACGGGGCAGATCTCCTCCTTTTTACGGCTTGCCGGATTAGAAATGAAGTTCCTATACACCCCAGGGAGAAAAAGGAGGTGCAGCGAATCTTCAGGGGGGCCGAGGAGAAACCTGCGGAGGAAAAATTAGGAAAACCCAGCACGCAAGCGACCTACAAGGGATCTGAATCACCTCAGGGACTCCATTTAAAAGAGGAGTGAAGTCGCCGAGCCGACAGTGGGGCCGGACGGAAAAGTTAGTGTGAATAGCGAACTGTAGTAAAAGGTATATATGCAAATATTTAGACAAATATATATATATATATGTACACAGTTAAGTTAAGAATGAAAGGTCTCGGAAGTGAGTAATGTAAAAGAGAAAAGGGGAGACCTGATATCTTGTTTTACTAATGTATTTTATTCTATGTGGTTTGTTGTAATTTAGATTTAACTGGATTTCTATGGTTATGAGAGGTAATAATCAGAGGAATGAATGGACCAGTCGTTACAAACTAGTAGAAGTCGGTGTGAAGATAGCTATGCAGGAAAATTAAGTATATTCGGTATATTGATAATTAAAACTCTTAAAAAGGCCATTGCGTAATTAGTAGTCTGGTTTTCTTGTAATTTAATTCTTTTTACTGTACATTACAGGGAAGAGAACAGAGTAATTTAATTTTGATCAATACAGGCCAGTATTTAATGTGAATTGTTGTTTCATTTAGAGACGCTTTTCCTTCTTGACCCGTAGCAGCTCTCCTGCGAATCGGAAGAAGGAAAAGATTAAGTGAAGCAGAGGGAGAGAGAGGCCTGTACACCTGTAATGCGGGAAGGTTGGCCCGGACTTTATGTGAGTGTTGTGTGAACACCAGACTGGTGAGTGGATTGCCATTAAGTGTGGCAGAAAATCAAAACTGCTTCTCTGGTTCGATTCCTAGTCCCCCCTCCTAACATTTTCCTAGCGAGCGTTTCGCTGTTGGCGCTCGCACATACCCCTATACCCCCCCAACAGCGTGGCGCGTCCTTTTATCTTTCCTCATTTTTCCCCTTCCAACCACCCCGTCACCATTGAGTCAGCCGAGGCCCTCTTCAGAGGTTAAAATATTACATGTATCCCCAGTATATTTCTGTTATACTATATTTCTAGTACGTTCTAAAACACAGTAAATAAAGATGGTGATGCAAATGAAACAAGTTGATGCTTAAATTATAAAATTATTTATCGAAATCGACCATAATAATGTTCGAATTACAGAGAGAAAATTGCGATAACGAAGGGTAATAATAATCAAGTAAAAATCTCAAATAACATTAAAAATAATTCCAATGAGAAGGATAAACGTGTGTGCTGCTATCTATTTGTTAATATTCAGCTAGGAGCCAAAGGTTTGAGGGAGTATTCGTACTCACATAGGGTGAAACTTCCCTATGTTTCTCGAGACGGTTATTTCGTCGCGGAACCTCATTCTAGCCCATCCAACGCGTCCTCGTCGCTGGCTCCGGAAACATCTGCGCTCCACTTTGTGGAAGCGTGGGTGGCTAAGTTGGAGGGTGAACGCAGAGGGTAGCCTTCGGGCTATTTGGGAACCTAGCACTCCCACGTACCTCAGCTACAATTACAGACTAACAAGTGCAGTGGTTTTCCCATTAGGAGTGTGAGTTGGTGGAGATTTTTCTGCCCTCTGTTTGGGTCGCCATAATTTATGTGCGGCCTGAATCTCTTGCAGCGAATTCTTTTGCTGCGGAGCCTCCGTGGGAATTCATATTGCATCACTTACACCTAAACGCCTTAACATTATACACTTACATAGTTACAGTCTTACACGCCAGTGGCACGTGCTGGTGCCACCCACATGTTTGCCGTGTGTGGATACCTGTGTCGTGGGGGAGGGAAGTCCTGGTGGTTGAGGATGCAGGTTCTCGCTGGAGGCAAGTTTCCTCGGCGTGCCTTGCAGTCCAACACACCACTTTGGTTCCTGACTCCACTAAACAGGCGGCCAGAGCCTAACCCAGTTCTGGTCAATCGGCTAGCGTAAAGAACGCATGGGTGAGCTCCCGGGTATTGTGGGCCTCGGCTCACAATCCCTGGGCGCTATATCTCTAGGGTAGCTCTGGCGCTTCTTCAAAGCGTCCCAAATTGTGAGGCTCCGTGGAGGGTGGAGAGCTCTGGAGATGAATTTTTAATTTTATTATTATAAGTTTTTAATTTTAAATTCGTCAGCCGGGGGCCCCTTAGAGGAGGGGGCCACCGGTGGTGTGGGTAATTCCTCTGTACATCCAGAGTCGGGTGACCAGGGCCTGGATGCAATAATGGGTGGGAATCTGGAAAATATCCAGAGGCAGGGAAGGCTTGCTTCTGGAGGAGAACGTGTCAGGAGGAGCCGCGGAGGACTTGTCCTCCTGCGGCGATTTCTGAAACGTGGTCAAAGGAAAAAGGAGAGATATGTAAGGCAGGTATTTTTATTTTTATTTATTAATTTACATTTATTTGTTTGTTTATTTATTTATATTTATTTGTTTATTTATTATTTATTTATTTATATTTATTTATTTTATTATTATTTATATTTAATTTATATTATTTATTATTATTTATATTTATTTTTGTTCCTGCCTGCTATCAAGTTTGTCAGAAGTTCCATTTCTTACATTAGTTGACTTATTACTATGATTGACAGGGTGGAAATGGTTCAGGTTAACTTGCAGCATAGCAAAGATGCAACGGCTAACTTATGCCGTTGTATTGCTAAGTTGCATACATATTTTATTCTAATACAAGAACCTTATGCCTTTAAAGGTTTGGTTCGAGGATTGAGGGTGGTTGATGGCAGACTGTTCGTGGCGGATGGCGGGGGCATTCCTAGGGCATGTATTCTTGCCAGTCGGAGTGTCGACGCTGTCCTGCTTCGACAGTTCTGCTCTCGGGACTTGGTGGCGGTGAGGGTTGGACTGGGGGTTGGTGGGCGTCGTCGCGACTTAGTTGTGGCTTCGGCTTACTTCCCCTATGATGGCCCCTCTCCTCCTCCTCAGGAGTTCATGGGTTTGGTTCGGTATTCGGAGACCAATGACATACCTATTATAATAGGATGTGACGCGAATGCACATCATGTTGTCTGGGGCAGCAGCGACACCAATGGTAGGGGTCGCGCTCTCATGGATTTCCTGGTGGGCACGCGATTAGAGGTCCTGAATAGGGGTACTGAACCCACTTTTGTTACTAGGATTAGAAGACAGGTTATTGATATTTCCCTTGCTTCTAGGAATTTTAGTGGTCTGATTAAGGATTGGAGGGTGAGTCCTGAGGCTTCCATCTCCGATCACAGGATGATTAGGTTTAGTCTGGGGATTGATCCAATTACCCTGGCTAGTTATAGGAATCCCAGGAGGGCGGATTGGGGTTTATATTCTAGAATTATTGAAGATAAACTGACTATCCAATCAGAAGCCCCTGATGGCATAGAGGAATTGGAAAGGGAGGCTGGTATTCTTCATGAACACATTAGATCCTCATTCGAGGAGTCTTGTCCTCCCAAGGTGGTTAAGGATAGTAAGAATCCCTGGTGGTCTTCTTCGTTGGAAAACCTAAGGAGACAGGTAAGGGGCTCATACAGGAAGGCTGTCCTTGCTGATTCTTCGGAATCATGGGATAGTTATAACAGTATTAAAAGAGCATATAAATATGCTCTGAGGAGAGCCAAGAGGAATTCCTGGAGATCCTTTTGTGAGGATATAAATTCGTTCCAGGAATCATCTAGATTGGTACGGATTCTTAGTAAGGATAGGGACAGTCAGTTAGGTACCTTACGATACCATGATGGTTCCTTTACAGGGGGGGAAGGGGAGACACTGCAGCTTTTGCTTGATACTCACTTCCCGGATAATATTGGTTTAAATGCTGCTTCGTCTTTGGTGGGTGGTAGAAGATGGGACCTTGAAGATGTATCCACCTTAGATGAGGTTGTCACACATGATAGAGTTAGTTGGGCAGTACAAAGTTTCTCACCTTTCAAGTCACCTGGACCGGACGGGATTTATCCTTGTCTGTTGCAAAAGGGTGGGGACGTGCTGACGAAGGTATTGTTAAGATTGTTTAAAGGATGTTTGATGTTTGGTTATGTACCAACATTATGGAGAGAAGTAAGGGTAGTCTTTATTCCCAAGCCGGGAAGAAATGACTACTCCGACCCCAAGGCATTTAGACCCATTAGTCTTATGTCTTTCCTCTTGAAAACTTTGGAAAGGTTGGTGGATAGGTATATTACTGATGGCCCATTAAGGGATCATCCACTCCATCCTAACCAACATGCTTATATTGTGGGTAAGTCGACAGAGACTGCATTACATTGTCTCGTCGGAAGGATAGAATCTGCTTTGGAAATAAAAGAATATGCCATAGGGTGTTTCTTTGATGTTGAGGGGGCATTTGACAGAGTATCGTTTGATGCTCTGGAAGATGCCTTGTACGAAAAGGTATACATCCCGTCTTAATCAATTGGATAGGTGTCTATCTTAGGAGTAGGGTTATACAGGTTTCCCTTGGCGGGCGCACCATGATAGTACAAGTGGGGAGAGGTTGCCCTCAAGGGGGTTGTCTCTCACCTAAGTTGTGGTGCGTCGTCATGGATGACCTTTTGGTTAGGATGAATTCATCGGGATTTTATGTGCAAGCATATGCCGATGATGGTGTTATTTTATTGTTAGGGCGCTGTTTGTCCACTATTTCGGACCTAATGCAAAGCGCCCTTAACATGGTGTATTGTTGGACACAGGATAAGGGTCTTTCTATTAATCCTATTAAGACCCAGGCAATTCTATTTACTCATAGAAGGAAGATAGTAGGTTTTACACCTCCTAGGTTGTTAGGTACTTCCATACAGGTTAGCAAATCAGTGAAGTTCCTTGGAGTAGTTCTCGACAGTAAATTGAACTGGTCGGAACATGTTAAGACACAACATCAAAAGGCGATAATCTCCTTTTGGCAATGTCGAAGAGTTGTAGGTAAGAACTGGGGAATCACTCCCAAGATGATGTTCTGGATTTATTGTATGGTCATTAAACCTAGATTGGTATATGCGGCTTTGGTGTGGTGGCGTCGCATTGAAACACGATCTGCTAGGCAGCTGTTGGAAGAAGTCCAACGCTTGGCTTGTCTGGCGGTGACTGGAGCGTTTCGGACGACACCGACCGCATCTATGGAGACTTTGTTAGGGATTCCACCTCTTTTTGGGGAGGTGAAAAACCAGGCAATGAAAGCCTGTTATAGAATTAAACAGGCAGGTTTTTGGCAGGGTAAGCGATATGGTCATTCTACCATTTATCGTGAGATGCTTTTAAGGATTCCCATTACAGGTTTCCCTTCTGATAGGAATTTGAAGACTTTTGTCTTTGGTCATTCCTACAGGGTTAGGTTGCCTTCTAGGGAAGATTGGTTAACCCTGGGTCCGTCTGGTGTGATTCCTGAGAATTATCTCCGATGCTACACGGACGGTTCCAGGATGGATGGTAGGTCTGGGGCTGCCGTCTATTTTGAGACGGGAGATCATTTGGTAGCGCCTCTTGGTGAGTGGGCCACCGTTTTCCAGGCTGAGGTTTATGCAATTCTTTGCTGTATTTTGGATGAGAGGGTGCGTAACACTAATTAAAAGGTGTTTGTATCTGCTCGGACAGCCAGGCTGCGTTGAAGGCGCTTAATTCATGTGTCTTCACTTCCAGATTGGTGTTGGAATGTTCTAGAAGACTGGAAGATCTTTCTTCATTAAAGGATGTGCTTCTGGTCTGGGTTCCAGGTCATATGGGGGATTTTTGGGAATGAGGAGGTGGATAGGTTTGCCAAATTAGGTGCCTCGCTCCCTTTCATTGGTCCAGAGCCTGCTGTTGGTCTTCTGACACATGTTTGTCGGGCTTTCAGACGTGGATGACCTCACAGCACTCATCCTTATGGATGAGTGCAGTGGGTTGTCGGCAGTCTAAAATGCTCATGGGGGGCCCGGACGGAGCTTTGAGTAGTGGGGTCCGATGTCTTTCACGGACCTCCCTCAGGTATCTGGTTGGATTCCTCACTGGGCATTGTGGTTTAAGGAGACATCTCTATATAATGGGACTTGTGCCTGACCCTTTTTGTAGAGTTTGTGAAACTGAGGAGGAAACACCCATGCATTTGATGACGAATTGTTTGGGGTGTGAGGAGATTAGGTTTAGGACCTTCGGCCGGAATAGGATGTCGGTAGAGGATCTTAAGCTGTGTCCTTTTAAGGTTTTGGTCCGATTTGTTCGGTCTGTTGTGAAACTTAGATGGTTAAAACCTGGGCCTGGATTTTCATTCTAGTCCCAGTGGTAGGTATTCTTTAGGGGCAGCTATATGGGCCCGAGGGGGCTTTGGATAGCGTAGGGTTTACTTCCCTCCCCTTTTGGGAATAATAATAATAAATAATATTCAGCTATATCTTTGTCAGCAGCATTCTTAAATCACCGCGATTACTTAATTGCAAATGGTTTCTGGAGCGTTAGTAAAGAGAGTGAATAAAATAAAATTAAAATTGTAATAATCGTACATATAACTGTACTAAACAAACATTGTATTCTCTCGCTATTACTACCACAAAACAACTATTATGTTTCTCTCTGTTAGTGTGTGTGGATTGTATCTCTCGCTCGTCCGCACTTTGAACCTACGATGATTTTACGTCGTAACAAAGAGTTATTCTAAAACAAACAGTTAGTTGCTCTATCGCTCTGTTAGTGCGCACATGACCTAGTTGAATTTATTTCTCTTTTGGTGTGGCCATACCTCGAACATTATTCGACATTTTTTTTGTACGCCTATTATTATTATTATTATTATTATTATTATTATTATCAAAACGGGTGCCCAAAGGCGCGGAACCTAAGCCTATGTGGCTCTTATCCCCCGATACCCCCCGTAACCCTTAATTATCTCCCGGGTAACTTACCTTAATCGTGCAATATCCAAGGACCCTAAACGCCACTCGCCCAGGCAATCCTGCAGGGAGTGGGTGTCCTCCGCCAAACTATACGAACCCTAGTTCCGTGAAACTGGGACACTGACATAAGTCGTGGATACACCGTTTTTTCCGCTAACTCCTCATTCACGGTTCTGACAACTGGGGACTCCGCGTCCCTCTCTAATTTAAAGAATTGCTGGAACCCCAAGTGTTGTCCAGTCCACTATCCCTCCCCAAGGTTCTCACACCCGTTGCTACTCAAGACTGAGATACTCCGAAATTCCCTGCTTGCTTGCCTTTATAAATCTTTTAGCTTGGAAGCACCCCTGCGTGTCCCCCCAGCGTTTCTCCAAAGCTCTCGTCTCCCAAAGTCTAATCTGTTTGTCGCGAAACGTCTTTGTAACGGCCAGGGCTGGTTCAGGACCACAAAATGGTAATGATGATCCCTCCCTGGCCAGCCGATCCGCCCTCTCATTGCCCACTATTCCCGCATGTCCGGGTATCCAATAGAGATGCACCTTACCCCTCCGAGCCAAAGCGTTAAGCCTTCTCCTACATTCTCCCACTAATTTCGAACTCCACCAAGGCTTACTCAAAGCCCTTAGTGCGGCTTGACTATCGGAGAAGATCCGCACTTCCTTAAACTCTCCTAGCCACTCCCCCACAAGGTGGCAGCATTCAATGATGCCCACCACCTCAGACTGGAAAACAGTGGCCAAACCACCCAAGGCCACCGAACTCCCTCTATCCAACTCCTGAAACCATGCTCCCGCCTCCGACAGGCCAGTACCCTCCTGCCTAGAGCCATCTGAATAGCAGCGAATAATACCGCTGCCCGACTCCGTTGGCCTCGTGAGGTTATCATCCCCTATACTGCCAATCGTAATCTCATAATCTCTCTCAAATCCCCATTTCTTGCTCGTCTCATCAAGTTTGGATAGCAAAAATCGGTTTACTCGCCAAATTTTGTCCTCAATCCTAGTGTGATCCCCCCGGAAGGTTCTCACCCATTCTCCCTTGCACCTCATTCTGAGGTACCCTTTCATTGCCTCACCCACTACCACATACTGAAGGGGGATTAGCCCCAGCAGCATCTCTAATGCCACCGTCGGTGTCGTTCTCATCGCGCCAATAATAGCCAAACAGGCCGTGCGCTGTACTCCCAACAGCTTCTTGCTATTCCTCCCCACCAAGGAGCCAGACCACCACACCATAGCTGCATACAGCATCCTTGGCTTCACCAACTTCTCGTAAATCCAATGGATACCTCGGGGATTAACTCCCCAGGTCTTACCCGCTAATCTCCGACACTGCCAGAAAACCTTTTGCCCCTTCACACAAATATACTCAATGTGGGCCTGCCAATTCAGCTTATTGTTGTTGAGGACCCCCAAATATTTGACCTCTCTGCAAATTTGCAATTCCTTACCGAAGAGCCTAGGTCTCCTAAGCCCTTCCAATTTCCTCTTCCTAGTAAATAAAACTAAAGAACTTTTGTCCGGGTTAACGGACAAGCCATAGTTCCTACACCACTGCTCCACGTAAGATAACGCCGACTGCATCAAGTCACCCACCACATTCAGATGCCTCCCTGTGATTAAGATTACCCCATCATCAGAGTACATCTGCAGGTAAAATCCCCTACGGTTCATCTCCCAAAGTAGCTCATCCACGATGAGACACCACAAATGTGGAGACAAACTCCCTCCTTGGGGAAATCCCCTACTAGCTTTCACCCTTCTCTCCGCAGCTCCCAAACGTGAATAAACAATCCTCGAAGTCAGGAGGTTAGCTATCCATCTGACCAGGGTCCCATCCACGCCCCTCTCCTCCAACAACACTCTAATTCTATCATGTGCCACGCTGTCGAATGCCCCCTCAATATCGAAGAAGCATCCCAGCGCGTACTCTTTGGACTCCAACGTACGTTCAATTCTCCCCACCAAATTATGGAGCGCAGTCTCCGTGACCTTCCCGCCAAATAGGCATGCTGATTCCCATGGAAGGTACTCTTTTTGTCGCAATCCTCCATTAAGAAAAGGTCCACCAGCCTCTCTAAGCCCTTCAACATGAAGGACGCCAGGCTGATTGGCCTATAAGCTTTGGGGTCTAAATAGTCCAACTTTCCCGGTTTGGGAATGAACGCGACCCTACTAACTCTCCAAGCCCGAGGGATATAGCCCGAACTGAGGCTATCCCTCAGTATTTCTACCCATGTACTACCGAACATGTTCCAACTTTCCTGAATCAGTACCGGGTACAGACCATCCATACCCGGCGACTTGAATTTACTAACTGTGGCGAATACCCAACTCGCCCTCCTTAAAGTAACCACTTTACTTGCCAACTTCTTAGCCTGTAAATCTACTCCCTGTACAACGGGTGAAACACCCGCGCACTCTCCAACATACTCCACATTATCCGGTAAATGTTGTACGCCTATGTACAACCGACACTTTAAACCATTGTGGAACTTGGGGTACTACCATCTTCTTTAAACTTTCTACATCAGAATACCATCATCACCATCATCATCATCAAGACGAGCAACGTTATCTTCTATTAACCATTATCTATACCAGAACGGAGGTACATGAGTACGGACGACACCGGCACAGCTCCAGCGACATCATTCTTTACTCAGTTCAGGCGAGAGAGAAACATAATATAAAATCACTAGTAAATGCAAATATTATTCATCTATCTTATATCATTTGTGCTTCATCTTCCCTTTGTTTTTATACGAAATACAGTCCACTTTAAAAATAATCAGTGTATCTTTATTCATTTATTTTATTGACGGTACAATAATCGCAGGGGAGCAACAATCTGCATAATGGCCGTTCCAGTTTTTTATTTAAAGATGGATGAGCTAATTGCCTTGTATTTTAAGGTATTATGATGGCGGGAAGTGATAGTCGTGTATGGTTGTGTCCAAAAGAAAATTTAAGAGACATGATCGTCTGTAAACCCTTGCTTGAGAAGACCTGTTGTCAGATTTGCCCCCCCCCCCGCGTATCTGTTACAACTTGCATTTCATCTGTTTATTAGGAATTTTAAGTTCCTGATCACCCACTACGACTTTGTATGTTATACAACAGATGAAACTTTTTGCTGTTTAACAAGATAAGAATTGTTTTTCAAAAATTTCTTATCTTCTCTCTCTTACTTTATTCTTTTACCGCTCCCCTATGTTTTCAGTGCTCAGCAGGGCGAATCTCCCACTTTGAGATTCACTGGTCTATAGCTACTTGAAGATAACTGTGAACGGCAACTTTATACTAAGAAAATCTGTTGTGAAACACTCACACCCTTACTGAGGTCGCAGCGGCCCCAAAACCCAACAAAAAGGAAATTTTCCCGAAAAATATTAAAAAACAAAATTGTACATCTTCATATGTGTATTTAGTGAAGCGGCTTTAAAGAAAATCGTTCAGCAAAATTTGGAAAAGTAAATAAGTTATTCGGTACGTAGGAAGAATTTAACCAAAACATTATTGTCAAGTCTCCTCTAAGAACTTAACTAAATATCAAGTTTGAGCATTCTATGATTTTCCGTTTTTGAGCTTCGTCGCCAAAACGCACACACACACACACACACACACACACACACACACACACCAATTTCACACACAATTTCTAGAACCTGATCGATTACAATGTTTACTTTAAAGAGAAAGTAAAAATGAAAAAATATCCATTTTCTTGTAGATTATTCTCGCGAAAATTAAAGTGGATCCCTTTATTCGTATCGATGTGACTTGTCTAGCTCCAGGAAGGCAAGCAGGACAGGCCCAAAGCCCGATGGCTCGATTGGTTCTTCAACTTGCTGACAAGTTGCTCAAGAGGGGGGAGCGAGTATGGAACGCATCCTGACACTGTCTTTTCTAGATCTAACGAGAGAAGCATGACTACGAGTAATATGCACGTGCCTTAAACTGCAGAGCTTAAACAAGAGATTCCGATTAATTTCCGGATTATTTCGATAATGAGTTTAGAATGGTTAAAATTGAACAGATTTTAAAAGTGTCCATCTTTTTACTTACTTAGTTTGCTTAAAAAGAATGTTCATTAAACATAAATTCCTATAAAAATGTTCTTGTTGAAAGAGAAAAACCTAATTAAATTTAGACAAAAATTCAATACCCTTTAGTTAGGAGAACAACAATGTGGTAGGTAAGAAGGCGAAGAAGGAAAGACACGTATTTAAAAGGCTCACTAATTAGGAGAAAGTAGTGCTCTCTAGCGTCTGCTTTCAGTAATTCCATGAAAACCTTTCAATAGTCACCACCGTGTTGCTGTCTCAAGTAATTATCAACTGTTCTATTTCAACTGAAAATTCAACCTTTGCAATAACATGTTGCAGTATTTTTAACTGGAAAGTTTATTGAAATGTTCTAATTAGGACCGCTTTCTCCAATTAATGTCCATTTAAAAGAATAACCCGGAGATGGATGCCATACCACATTCTGGCAGTGGCGGCCGGTCGCTTACAAGACATTCGCAAGTTAACCTCCCTGGAAAAATCCTTAGTTAAAATTTACATTCTTACTATGAACTATTTCTCTTAGTTGATTTGTGAAAAAGCTCTAGCTGGTTAAAATGTTTTTTTTGTTGTTTTCAACCCTGACACTGGAGCCGCTACTTGTACTGTAATCGCACAAAAGCCTTTAAGCAACATTGCAAAGTGGAGTGGAGGGTCGGTCGGTAAGGTAGAAGAGGAAGTTGTTGTGGGGTGTAGTAAATTGGAGGGAATGTGTTAGCCCACATATTTCTTCAGGAGTGCAAAGTTATTTTGAACTGTAGCAGAGCCCATTGTTTGAAGACTGGTCTAATACTTTTTAGTTTTAACAATACCATCTTGTTCAAAGTGAGCAAACATTACTACTCATAAAAGTTCTACGATAGAACCTTTTTCTAGAAATAGTTTCAGATTATTAAAGATTAGATTATATAATCACAGTTGTTCACTGACCGTTGTAGAGTTAACATCTCGCTAGTCCGCTCTATCAAATTTAATTTTTGTTTGTTTGTTTTTACTTTTCTTTTTCTCAAGATTTATCTCTTCAGTTTTTACCCACATTATCAAGTTTTTGTTTTTAATCAAAAACATTAAAACTTATTTTTTTTCATAAAACAATATATATATATATTTTTTTCTTGTTTCTGTGTGCAGTCAAATAAGTGACATTGTAAATAGTGTATATAGTTTGGTGGGGAGTCAGTAGCGAGGAGGTAGTAGGGGGGAGGGAGTACTGGGGAGAGTTCACTGCTCACGTGACACCAACTGTGCGAGCGAGTGAGAGAGACAGAAAACGCTATTGTAAGAATTTTTTTTTTTGTTCATAAGAATTTTATTTAAACAAACAAATAATTATTATTTATTACTGATATCTTTTTCGAAAGAGAAAACAGTAAACTAATTGTTTGTATTTGCACTTTTTTTTTTATTTATTTTGGCTTTTGTATTTTTATTTTTGTTTTTTGTATTTTTATTTTTGTTTGTTTATTTTTAAAATAATTACTTTCTGTTTGAATACTTTTCATTTCTTTTTGGTTAAACTTTTTACAACTGAAAAATAATGGGTAGCAATGATGATATGCCAGACGAAGCAACGGTCTTGAAATTTGGAAAAATCAATGAATCAGAAAATTCTCCTCAAAAAACTAAAAAAGCTAGAAGTACAAAACCATCTCAACTACCAGTAAGATCGCCATCAGGAATCTTCACTAGACAACAAGCTAACCTACTCCCATCAACAAGCCAAGAAACATTGAATGTCATAGCTCCGCCAGGTGTCCTCTCTAAAAATCCATTCTCAGTCCTAGCAACAACCGAGACTACAAATCCATCAACCAATATCCCCTCAACTAAAATTAAAAAACCACCCCCTATTTACGTAAAAAACGAGCTTAAAATATGCTGAACTTTGTGATGCTTTGGTACAATTAATCGGCAAAGACGGTTTCATATGCAAATCGCGAATCACTGATGTTATTATCCATCCTAACACCCCTGATGACTACAGAAGTATAATAAAATATCTTCAGGAAAAAAAGACCGAGTTCCACACATATCAATTAGACGAAGACAAATCTTATCGTATTGTTATAAGAAATCATCATCAATCTACGCCGTTGGATATCATCAAACAAGAACTCACTAATTACGGCCATGCTGTCAGAAGAGTATCTCCTGTAATTCATCCTGTCTCTAAGCAAACTCTGCCTATGTTTTTTGTTGATTTAGAACCTGCTGTCAACAATCAGGAAATTTACAACCTTCAATTCTTGTATTATACAAGAATAAAAGTGGAGGAGCCACATAAACAAAAACACATTGTTCAATGCAAAAGGTGCCAAGAATACGGTCATACCAAAAGTTACTGCCAGCATCCTCCAAGGTGTGTCAAATGTGCAGGTAATCATTTCACCTCCGAATGTATCAAGCAGCGGGACACTGAACCTACCTGTGCACTATGTAATGGAGCTCACTCAGCCACTTACAAAGGATGCATGGTTTATAAAGAAATCTTAAAGGCTAGAAGGCCTCGTCCAGTATACGAACACCCATCAGCCCCCACATCAGTTAACCAAGCTCCAGTACCAGCACAAAGTGAAGTACAAGACTTCCCCTCTCTCCAGGCAGCCGGAATGAAGAAGAATACTCCACGCACATTTGCACAAGCGGCCGCGGGGCCATTTCCTCAACAACCTACTTGTGCTCCATACTCTAATCCTAGTACTCATTCCTCAACTGATTTAACCGGCATCCTAAGTTCCTTCATTAATGAGTTCAAATCCTTAATCTCTCCTCTAATTTCTCTACAGTTGTCAATAATCTCCTACCGCTCCTAAATCCGTAATGCCTGCCACACAGAACTCCTTAGTTGTTCTTCTATGGAACGCTAATGGACTTAGCAATCACAGACAAGAATTAGACATTATTAGACATGAGAGACGTATAGACGTAGCGCTTGTTTCTGAGACTCATTTCACAGACCGATCTTATTTCTCCATTCCAGACTACTTCACTTACAGAACAGATCACCCGGATGGTACCGCACATGGAGGCACAGCTATCATTATTCGCAAAACATTATCCCATTTTCTAATCTCTCCAAACGCCAGTAATTTCCTTCAATCAACTGCCATCTCCTTATTATGTCATCCCTTCCAATATACCCTGTCAGCTGTGTACTGTCCTCCTAACCAATCTATCTCTTATCATCAGTTTACTGCATTCTTCCAATCCCTCGGTCCTAAATTCATTTCTGGTGGTGATTACAACGCGAAACACCCTTATTGGAGTTGTCGTGTTTCTAACCCTAGAGGACGGATACTCCAAGATGTCCTAAACTTTAACAATTACTCCTTTCTTTCTCCTTCACAACCGACTTATTGGCCTTCATATTTAATTAAGCGACCCGATCTTCTCGACTTCTTCATTTGTAACCGTAATTTCTCATTATATAACCACATATATAACTTAAACGACCTCTCCTCAGACCACAGTCCTGTTCTCCTTGTACTAGGTCTATCTCCTTTACCTAAAACCTTAAAACCTTCCCTCATTAACGGACCAGTTGACTGGAATCTATTTAGAAACACACTCGAACAGAAACTCGACTTAAAAATTCCTTTAAAAACACCCGAACAAGTAGATGACAGTGTGTTCATCTAACGAACTCAATCCAGCAAAGCATTTGGACATCTACAACTCATACTACATCTTACAATAGAAAACCGACTCCTTACTATTTCTGGTGGTGATTATAACTCGTAAAAGACAAGCTAGAGCCAAATGGCAAAGAACAAGGTACCCTTCTGACAAGAGACTATTCAAGCAACTAACTCGACAACTAAAAAAAGAAATTTATGACAATTATAACAATTACGCAGAGTATACGAAAACACTAACTAACAAGGACAATACTTTATGGACTGCCACGAACAAAATACTAAATTATAAACACACTTCCTCTCTTCTTCGTCATGAAAATGGTTCATGGACCAGATCTGATGAGGAAAAAGCTAGCTTGTTTGCCTCACATCTGGCTTCAGTATTTACTCCTCATCAAAACTTAGTAGACATTCAACATGACGAACAAATTCTTTCCAGTCTCGACAGTTCACTTCCTTTGTCATTACCACCCAAATCCTTTACACCTAACGAAGTTCAAAACGAAATAAGATCACTTTCTATAAAGAAATCTCCAGGATATGACCTTATAACACCGATTATTCTTTTTAAACTTCCTAAAAAAGCCATCATATTCATTACCTACATTTTCAACTCCGTTCTTCGAACCACTCATTTTCCAATATTATGGAAATTTTCATCTATCAAAATGATTCCCAAGCCCAAAAAACCCACTCATAATCCTTCTTCTTACCGACCTATCAGCCTCCTTCCCATTCTTGGAAAGATCCTCGAGAAACTCCTTATTAAACGCCTTTACCATATCGTTGAACCACTGAATATCATTCCCAATCACCAATTTGGCTTCAGATCCTTTCACTCCTCCATTCAACAAACTCACCGCGTTATAGATACCATCGCCTCCGCCCTTGAGAGCAGACATTACTGCCCAAGTGTCTTTTTAGATATTGAGCAAGCCTTTGTTAGGGTATGGCATGAAGGTCTTTTGTCAAAGCTTAAAGGCATTTTTCCAAATACCTTTTATCTTATCCTAAAATCGTATCTTACAGATAGATTTTTCAAGTCTGTGAAGGCACCTCTCTCTCTTCCATTTACCCAATCCACGCAGGAGTTCCTCAAGGGAGTATTCTCGCACCTTTTCTATACCTAATATACACAGCTGACATTCCCAATCATCCAAACACCTTAGTCTACACATTTGCTGATGATACCGCTATCCTCTCCCCGAACCCGGATCCTGTCATAGCTTCCCGTGCTCTCCAATCTCACCTTACATCCCTCGAGTCCTGGCTTCTAAAGTGGAAATTAAAGTAAACATTTGCAAATGAAAAAATGTAGTGTTTACTCTAAATCGCAAAACTCTTCCTCCAATTTACCTCAATGGAATACCTATTCCGCCTGCTGACCATGTGCGCTACCTTGGACTATTCTTGGACAAAAGACTGACCTGGAACCCTCATACACGGCTCAAACGCTCCGACGTCAAGATAGGTTTTAGACTTCTCTCCAGACTGCTTGGCAAATGGTCGAAACTATCACTCTCCAACAAAAGACTCCTTTACATCTCCTTACTGAGACCACTATGGACTTACGGACTAGAACTGTACGGAACTGCCAAGCGTTCCAATCTGTACCGCATCCAAACCATCCAATCCAAAATCCTCCGCCACATTACTAACAGTCCTTTCCATGTATCCAACCTAACCCTCCACACGGATCTCAAAATTCCTTTTGTCAACACCCTGGCTAATACCCTTTGTAACAGATTCCACAATAAGCTCCTATCACACTCTAATCCTTTAGCCCAAGCCCTCACCTCACATTCCCTTCCTGGAAATCCTCAACGACGCTTAAAGCGCCGTTGGCCTCGCGACCTTTTAAACAGCTAGTGGTAGTCATCACTGGATGACTACCAATCAAGTCATTGTAATTATTTCTCAGCTTATTTACTTATTGTAAAATTATTTATAGTTGTAACAAAAAAAAAAAAAAAAAGATTATATAAGTCTATCACAGGCAATATAATAATTTTTTTAACTCGAACACCTTCATATTTCTCGCACCATTTACGTGTAATTGCTATCTAGCAGCAACATTTTAAACTTTCATTCTACAAATGAGGTTTGTTTACTGCAGTGAGTAACTTTTCAAACACATCCATTTATTGGCATATCTCTCTAGCATTGATTCATTCAGTTAATATTTTATTATAGATTGTTTACACTAAACTAATAATTTCAGATTTTAACACTACAAAGATAATTTGTTGCTACCTGCTAGTAGTTCTCTTGTCCCCTCCTAAATGACTTTGTAAAAACAACATACTTGTGGGATACTTGAACAAAAAGAATATTAATCTCTTCCTTAGGATAGAGAGAAAACCGCAGCTCCCAGAGGAATATGATTTTTGGAAAGTAAAAATGTTCCTAGAAAGTATGTGTTTGTTTCTTTGTGTTTGATGTTGTGAAGAAGGAAATCTGTCGAAAACGGAAATCACAGAAGTGACAGAATTGCGATAAGAGAAAAGTCATGTGAATATTTCTCAACAGATTTTTTTTATTCTTTTCCTTTTGTGCGTATTCATTATTTCGTTTCTTCTCATTTAATTATTTTTAACAGGAATAACTCACATGCTTGAAATTTGAACAATAGCAAGATGATTCTGCCACAACCATTCGTACATTCGGAATTTATGAATGACTAATTCCTAATAGAGAAACGAGAAATGGAATTTTTAAAATTAAAGAATTCTACAAACAGAAACAACAAAAGTTGGACAAATTGAGCCCATTCAAGAGAAAGTGTTCCATTGTGCAACAAACAACTAACTGTATTCAGTTGAATAATGAAGTTTTATGAATGAATTTCGGGAACGCTGTTTGCCCAGTAACAATGTTTGTTCACGCTATATGCTGTTCTCCTTCTAACTAGTTCAAAAGTAACAAGTTTTAAGAGTTGAAAGCGCCCAGATTCTCTGCAGTGCGAAATAAACAGATATCTGAAAAAATAACAACTGATATGGTACTGAGGACTAAAAATGGAATGTACAACCTTATAGTAATTAACATGTAATCGAGGTTGCTCTAAATTTATCTAATTACAACCTATTATTTATAACAAAAACCTTTCTTGTAAAGTAATATCAAGTGAAGTATTCCTGGCGGCTCCAACGGGTTCCGTGGTGTAGTGGTTGCCACTCTTTACACGCAGAAGGTCGTCAGTTCGATCCTGGCCGGAATTATTAATTTATTTTTTGTTTGATACAATAAAAATTTATCGAAGACTTGATTAAACTTTCAAAAATACAAAAATTCATACATTAAAATAAATCAGAGACATTTTCCGTGGTAGCCTGCTTCATTTT
>JAAEAF010010499.1:0-20449 GCA_011037195.1 Triatoma infestans
TCCAGGGCTGTCCACAGGTTGCTGATGAAGGATGATCTCACCTCCGATGGAGGACCAGCAGCGAAGCTGCAAAGCTGTTGGCATAAGAATAACTATGTAGGAACTGTGCAGGTGACAGGCGGAGCTGTATAGACTCAACCTAGGTTGAGAGAAAAGATAAGAGCCTATGGGGTGGTGGGGGGAATATCTACATAGCAAGAAGCTAAGGTTCGTATACGTGCCTGAGTGATTATAGTTTCCGTAACAACCTCCTTTAATTAAACTCGTCTATCCAGTGAGAGACTCCGTCTCTCCAGACTGTACAAGTTGGGGTTGCATGAATAGTCCACTTAGCTTGGAATTAGATAAATGAGTAGTGAATCAAATAATGTTGACTGAGACTGAGGTAATGGCAAGAAAAATAATATGACTATTACCTTCAGGGCGATTGCAATAGTCCGCTTAAACGACGGCTTCCGCCGACCTATTTAACACTTAATCATGAACAGAGTAGAGATATCAAGGAGAGGAAAGAATAGGAAAATTATCTTACTCTGAATGTAGATGATGCTAATATACGCCACGTGCATCCGCCAGATTTTGACTCTAGTTAGAGTGGTGACTCCTATTATCACTGCTGAATAAGCTCTTACTGAGTGTGAGACTGTAAATTAGAGGTTTAACAGACTGCTAAGAAGAGTACCCACGTGGGGCAGCAACTGAACGGCGGAAAAAAGAGAACTGCGATCCAGCGATTTAATGATACGCCACCGAACTTAGCATACACTAGAAAATGTTATTTGAAGATAATTGTGCAATCTCACAAGATGATTCACGCAATATAAACGGCTTTATGTAAGATGTTCACTAAGAACGAAAAATGCAGTCTGGGTGGGCGTCACACCAGCTCCACGAGATAGAACGGAACTTGAGGTAGTGATAAGGTTACAACTACTAGGGCCCTGCCACTTAGCTAGGTGATTAGATTGAGAAACTGATACCCTGTGTTAAGGCTAGAACGTTACAACAGTGCTCTAGGTGACCAAAATTGTAAGTAACGTCCTGTCTCTTTTTTGATGGGAGGGGCCTCTATCAATTCAAGACTGTCACCCAAACAGTTACGTATTTCGCTGCATTAAAACTCCCCTTAAACTCCAGAAATACGTAACACTGGGGGGGGGGCAGGAAATGCCCAGAAGATAAAGCCCCAGACAGAGCCATTGGGCTCGAAGAAGCGTGGATATAAGCCACGGCAACACCTTACCAATAAGAGCAACCGCTCTTTAACTAAGGGCGCAAACGCGCAAAATCAAAGGAGCGAGCAAGGCTCCATAAAAACATTGTAAATCTCCAACACCAAACAAAACCAACAAGGGAGAGGGAAGGGAGATATAATAATCAATAAATAACTAGAGTAATGAGAGAATATTTTTATGCAGACCCCGCCTCTCGTAAACTCAGTGCAGGGTGAGAAGAAAAAGAGTAAATTCGAAGGAGAGAAGAGAATTACACGCTCCCCTGCACGTCTCCGTCATCAGAGAGGCGGTGAGAGGTTAGTATATATAATAATAAATGGAAGGGAGGTGGAGCAAAACCACCAAGAGAAAAAAGGCCCGCTGAATCACTCAATCTATAGGTAGTTTGTACAGTTTTGTTACTGGCCTAACAAAACTACTACGTGAAGTTCGAAGCTTAACTTGTCTGACCACCCCATCCGAGCCCTCATACACCTCTAGGACCCTTGCAAGCGGCCATGTTGAGATAGGAGTGTTAGGTTCATCTAAAAGCACCAAGTCGCCAACCTTCAAATTTGGCGGATTGACAGTCCACTTTTGTTTCGGTTGTAGCAGTGGGAGATAATCACGTCTCCAACGATTCCAGAATGACTGAATGGTAGCTTGAAGCAACCGATAAGAAGGTGGAGAGAATTGTAGTAAGCTTAGGTCGGATTCAGGAGAAGCCATTAGTGGCCGACCTATTAAAAAATGTCCAGGCGTTAGTGCACTATAATCTGAAGGATCGATAGACATAGGAGTAATCGGGCGAGAATTTAAGATTCCTTCAATACGAATCACCAAGGTCTGAAGAGCGACAAAGGTGGGAATTTGTTGTTTAAGAACACGATTCAGATGGAATTTCGTGGACCGAACTACCCGTTCCCACAATCCGCCCTGATGGGGTGCTGCAGGAGGGTTGAAATTGAAGGTAATACCTCGTAGATTACAGACCTCCTCAACCTGTGGGGAGGTTTTTAACAGTTGCAGGAAGGCTTGTAAGGCCTTTCGCAAGAGAACTGATGCGCCCACAAAATTAGTACCACAATCTGAATACAACTGGGCAGGGCAACCTCGTCTAGCTATTAACTTGTTAAGGACATTGATAAACTCTGGGGTGCTTAAGCTCGTTGCGAGCTCTAGGTGAACTGCTTTGGAGGCAAAACACACAAATAAACAAAGATAAACCTTAAGTAGCGGAGCCTTTCGTAAATGCGAACTTCGAACAGTAAATGGGCCTGCAAAATCCATACCAGTATGGTAGAAAGGCGGCGCGGGGTTGACTCTAGCCGCTGGTAACTGCCCCATAAGGGGGGGGACGTGTGAAGGTCTACTTCTGAAACATGTAACGCATTTAAAGATACAAGTTCGAATGGCTTGTCTTGCAGATATAATCCAAAAACGCTGCGACAAGTGAAACAGAACCTGATTGAGTCCAGCATGAAGATGTGCTATATGATAATAGCGGATAAGAAGAGCAACCAAAGGATGTGCTTTGGGTAGCAGGATCGGATGCCGCGGCTGAACTACAGTTGAAAGAGCCAAGCGGCCTCCAACTCGAATTAGCCCACTGGGGTCTAAAAAGGGTGTCAACCGTCTAAGACTGACGGGCACCTGAGTTCCGTTTTGTAAGGCCCTTAATTCGGGACCAAAAGATTGGCGTTGGATATATAGACCGATACGGTCAACCACAACCTGGTAGGAAATAAACGGAGGACTGGTTTTGTAACGCCAGGTTAAGATAATCTTAACCACCTTAAGAAGTGTAGGCCAAGAGGATATAGCGGCAAATAAATTAATAGGCGCCGGCACAGCTGTGCACAACGGCTTAGCAGGTAAAGACACTTCTAATTCTTCCGGAGTAAACGAAGGATTAGGGATATCAGAGGGCCAGTTAGAAGGAAAAGGAAGCCACTCAGGGCCGTGCCACCATAGTGCACTAGAGGATAACAGAGACATAGTAGTGCCTCTGGAGGCCAAGTCGGCAGGATTCTGACCGGAGGTAACGTGATGCCAAGTGGCCATGGGTACCCATTCTGAAATTTGGGCGACCCGATTGGCTGCAAAGGTCTTTAACTTGTGCGGCTCGATGGATATCCACCGTAAGACAATTTGAGAGTCAGTCCACAGATGTAGGTCACATATGTGAAGCGAACGTGACAATAACGTATAATAATGGTGGGTCAGTAAGGCCAACAAATGAGCGCCGCAGAGCTCCAGTCGCGGAATGGACTGGGTTTTAAGCGGAGCTACGCTAGTTTTAGATACCAGCAGAACGGGCGGGCCAGTAGAAGCAGATGCGCACAGATACAATACGGCTGCGTAGCCCCGTTTGGATGCGTCACAAAACCCATAAAGGGCTACAGGGTCCCTTGCAGACGTATGTGGCAAAGGCCGATTTATGAAGCAGCTAGAAACTAAGCTAAAAGAGGAAAAGATAACAGACCATTCCTCAACAAGGTCAGAATCGAGAGGGGTGTCCCAATCCAAGGGTAAAACCCATAGGCGCTGGATAAAGCACTTCGCTGTCATCGTAAAAGGAGACAACCAACCACATGGGTCAAAGATTTGAGCAATAGTAGATAAAATTCGACGTTTGGTCAATACCGAAGCAGGGCGAGACTTAAATTCCGCCGATATACTCAATGTATCTTGATTAGGATCCCAGTGTGTCCCAAGAAGAGCTATAGGAGATGATACTTCCGCTACAGTGGTTATGCAATGGTCAGTTGGAAGTCCATCTAAAATAGATGGGTGGTTGGATACCCACTTGCGGAGTGTAAATCCGCCAGTGGCCAACAAGGCAATAACCTCATCACGCAAGGCAATAGCTTCTGAGAGAGTATATGCGCCAACGCAGATGTCATCAACAAAAACGCTGGGGGTGAGAGCTTCAGATGCCTTAGGGAACCCTGCAGACTCATCCTCTGCCAACTGGGCTAGAGTTCTCAACGCGAGATACGGAGCCGACCTGGTTCCATAGGTAACTGTAGTAAGAAGATATGTTTTCAAGGGTTGACCAGGATTATCGCGCCATAAAACGGCTTGATAGCACCAGTCATCTGGATGGACCTTAATTTGTCGAAACATTTGCATAATGTCACATGAAAACACATAAGGAAATCTACGAAAGAGCGTGATGATATCTGATAGTAGCGGTTGTAGTTTGGGGGCCCGGATATAATAATTCATTGAGTGAAGTGCCCCCAGCTGGTCTAGCGCTGGCATCAAAGACCACTCTAATTTTTGAGGTGTCTCCGCGCTTCTTAAAAATCCCATGATGTGGAATGTAGTATGTGGGAGTTGAGGAAGTCTCAACCATGTGTCCCTGCTTAAGATAATCGCTCATAAAATCCACGTAAAGTTGTTTAAATTCGGGATCTCGAGTAAAACGTCTCTCTAAAGCGAGAAAACGAGTATAGGCTTGGCCGTGAGAACCCCGTAGAGATGAAGTATCTGCCTTAATGAAAGGCAGTCTTACTTGGTATTGCCCCGATTGGTGCCTTATAGTAGATGTGCGAAAATATTGTTCGCACTGTTCAGCTTCAGGGGGTACACGAGAAGGTGCAGCAGGTGGCTCTTCGGTAACCCAGAATTGCTCCATCAAGGCATGGAGCTCATTAGATGGAACTGCATGAAAGGCAGGTACCTTGTTGTCATATTCGACAGATGAAGTTGAACTAGATTCGGAGCATGATTGGAGTGTTGGGGCGGAGCCCATAATGATATAGCCAAACACTGATGGCATGGCTACTGGCAAATTTGGACCTGTAGGAACAGGTGGTTCACAAGTGAAAATCCGAGAAAATAACTCGGCGCCCAGTATACAGTCAATCCTCGATGGAGTATCGAAGGTGGGATCGGCCAGAATTAGATTCCTGGTGCGTTGACGCAACTCAGGGGAAATGTAGGTTTGAGGAGTAGGCTGTGTAAGTTTAGGTAATATAATAAACGGATGAGCCTCAGCAATTGTATAGTTACTTACACTCGAAATTGAAAGGGTACATGTTCCCTTTGCATTGGCCGAAGTAGGACCTACCCCTTGAACAGTTACTTGTGCCTTAGAACGTTTGCAATTCAATAATTGCGCACAATGTTCTGAAATAAATGAGCCTCCGGCACCGGTATCAATCAAAGCCCTCACTACTCGATAGGCTCCAGTTGGAGTTCTTAAGGTTACCAAGGCAGTTGCTAGCAACACAGTATTGTTAGCAGGTGAAACAGCCGCTATTGGGACTGAAACCGGAGATGCCCTGTGATCAGACTGAGCTGTTGTTGCTGAGTTTGCTAAGGGGGGCGCCGGAGAAGTAGGCACGGAAGTCTTGGTTTTGGCTGCAGTATTATTATTAGGTAGCCTAAAATGCAACAAGGTGTGATGTTGTTTATGGCAGACTCGACATGTAAAAGAAGAAGAGCAGCGATTTTTATGCTTGCCTAAACAATTGATGCATACTTTGTTGGATTTTACCCACTCGAAACGCTGCTTAGGGCTTTTTTGAGTGAAAGTGGGACAAGCTTGCAGTTTGTGCTCAGCAGAGTGACAAAGGTGGCAACTCTGTTGTGATGTGCGTGTTGTAGTGGCATAGGCAACCTTCTTAACACGAGTAGTGGGTCCCACCGAAGGACCTGGAGTGTGCACAGCTGGCTCTACAGCTTGTTTGATCTGTAGCTGATCATGCAAAAATTTAAGAAGCTCTGTAGGCTTTGGAAGAGCAGTAGCAGAATTAGAAGCGCGATGGTGGGCTTCAAACTTCATAGCAGTTGCTGAATCTAACTTGGATGTAAGTAATGTCATGACTATAGCAGAATGTTCATCCACCTCTGGCATTGCTACTAAGGCCTGATAATGTAATGACAGATGATCTAAGAAATCTTGATAACTGTCTATTGACTTAGAGTTCAGCTGAGGAAGCTTAAGCAGGGCTGTTGCATGATTGTAAGCCATGCGCCTAGGATTTTCGTAGCGATTCTTAAGTAATGTTAACGCTACAGGATACTGCTCAGATCTGAATTCAAGATGAGAAATAAGTCGCTGTGCTTCCGGGGTTAGAGAATCTATAAGATACTGAAACTTTTGTAATACAGATAAGACTTCACTGGAATCTACGATTGAGGAAAATCGCGAAAAGAAGTTGGACCAGTCAGCTTGGTTGCCTGAAAATTTTGGAACTGACTGAGTGGGAAACCCAGCCGTAGAGGCACTTAAAGAAGACGCTGATATCGGCCCAGCAGAGGCCGAACCTATTATAGTGGAAGAGGCTAAGGGCTCAGAAGAGGCAATCAAGTTATCCAATTGTAAACATATGTTACCATACAAATCATCTATAGAGTTTAACCCTTCTTCCAATCGTTCCTCACTCAGGTCGGGCACCCTTTCAGAAGAGTGTTTATAGGGATCCAAGTCCGTCAATTTTTGTGTATAGTCCCTAGTAAGTGAAGTCAACAGGCGCTGATAGGTTGCGTTAGTAGCAGTACCGCTCCGTACGGCGTCATTCACATCGCCTTGAAACTTATTAAGACGGCGCAAGGCCGAGCGGCAAAGTCGTTCAAAAGCAACACCTGAAAGTTTAACAGGATTAGCCATGTTGAAGTGATATAACAAATATAACGAAAACCCAAATATCAGATATATAGAAGATGTAGTGTAAATTGGACCAAGGTATGAGCACAACTAAAGGTAAATAACTCCAATGAAAATAATTAAGAAGGGCGAGTCGCCAAAACACAAGTATATAAGATGTTAAAGTACCTTAAATGCCAATAATAGAAACAACCAAGTAATAGCAATAGTTGTTTTATGTTGATGCGTAAATATCGATAATATATAGTACACAATTAAGATTCAAACGTACAGGCCAGTAACAAGAATTATGTAAAATAGCTTACTTCAAGAAATCCTACAAGTGGTTAAGCCAACAGCAATACTAAAATTCAAAAAATCAATTAATGAGTGATTATTATAGTGGCAGTATGTGGTATGGTTACTTAAAGAAATAACGGAACCACAGAAGACCAAATGGGCCAAGAATAAGAAGAAATTCTTCTAATGAATGCAGTAGGTGTGATTACATAAAAATAAAGTAACCAAAAGGGCCAAGAAGAAGCAAAAGACCACCTCTGGTAGTTGCAGTGTTACGTATTTGCGTGCTCGGTAGAGCTCATCCGGCACCACTAGATGGTTTCCGGGAACGTTTAGACCACTGCAGGAACTCCGTACGGAGACCATAGGCAGGTCTTGCTGTAAGGGATAGAAGGGTGGGGCAACAAGACAGAAAAGGCACCAATTCAAAAATAACAATAAGTGTATTGTTGAACACAGCACCTCCCCAGTTCTTCCGCCTCACGTCCGAGCCCGAAAACGCACACTGACGAGTGGGTATGCCCTGGGAACTCCTCTGACTGCCTGAAGGGCAGGCAATCCCTTCCAGGGCTGTCCACAGGTTGCTGATGAAGGATGATCTCACCTCCGACGGAGGACCAGCAGCGAAGCTGCAAAGCTGTTGGCATAAGAATAACTATGTAGGAACTGTGCAGGTGACAGGCGGAGCTGTATAGTCTCAACCTAGGTTGAGAGAAAATATAAGAGCACTAGGAGGGCTAATAAGAAAAGCTAAGGTTCGTATACTTGCCTTGAAGTTATTATAGTTCCGTACACCTCCTTTAATTAGAACTCGTTCTATCCAGTGTAGAGACCCCGTCTCTCCAGACTGTACAAGTGGGGGTTGCAGTGAATAGTCACTTAGCTTGGAATTAGATAAATGATTAGTGATCAAATAAATGTTGAGCTGAGACTGAAGGTATTGGCAAGAAAAAATAATATGAACTATTACCTTCAGGGCGATTGCAATAATCGCTTAAACGGCTTCCGCCGACCTATATTAACACTTAATCATGAACAGAGTAGAGATATCAAGGAGAGGAAAGAATAGGAAAATTATCTTACTCTGAATGTAGATGATGTTAATATACGCCACGTGCATCCGCCAGATTTTGACTCTAGTTAGAGTGGTGACTCCTATTATCACTGCTGAATAAGCTCTTACTGAGTGTGAGACTGTAAATTAGAGGTTTAACAGACTGCTAAGAAGAGTACCCACGTGGGGCAGCAACTGAACGGCGTAAAAAAGAGAACTGCGATCCAGCGATTTAATGATACGCCACCGAACTTAGCATACACTAGAAAATGTTATTTGAAGATAATTGTGCAATCTCACAAGATGATTCACGCAATATAAACGGCTTTATGTAAGATGTTCACTAAGAACGAAAAATGCAGTCTGGTTGGGCGTCACACCAGCTCCACGAGATAGAACGGAACTTGAGGTAGTGATAAGGTTACAACTACTAGGGCCCTGCCACTTAGCTAGGTGATTAGATTGAGAAACTGATACCCTGTGTTAAGGCTAGAACGTTACAACAGTGCTCTAGGTGACCAAAATTGTAAGTAACGTCCTGTCTCTTTTTTGATGGGAGGGGCCTCTATCAATTCAAGACTGTCACTCAAACAGTTACGTATTTCGCTGCATTAAAACTCCCCTTAAACTCCAGAAATACGTAACACGAACAAACACATGAACACGCACAGTGTAAAGTTTTATGTGTTGTTTGGTAATAAAGGAGGGCATGTTCGGGAGACGGTGTGGCTACACCGAGGAAAGGAAGAAGGTTTTTGGCTGCTCATTGTGAGTGATGAAGTTGGCCAAGATCTTCAGGATATTGGGGCCAGGGACTTACTTATACACCTCCCGGCCCCCATCAAACACTTTCTACTTTGGCATTACTTCTCTTACGGGTTTTTTTTTTTAACTTAATCAAAATTTACTCCACAACACTATCTTTCTTCAGACACATTTGGTTCACAGAAATTTCCTAAAACATACCATCAAATCAGCAATCGTTGACTATCGATTGACTAATCGTTGATATTGTTGATTATCGTATAATTAAAAAGTCAAAAGCAAGGAAACAGATCTTTATTTTCTAAATAAATCGTATGAAACACACACCCAACTTTCTTTTACTCCTAATAATAGAAGTATATATAAAAAGACAAATTTTCTATAAACATACTGCTCATTTGTTCTAACATAAAAAGGGGGCGATTAATAGGGAGGAACAAGTACCAACCTACTAACCCCACCAGCTAAGGAAGTGAAGAGCACGCCAATAACATTGGACCAACCATGTATGTAATTTATGAAATTTAACGCCCAAACTTTCGCCCAAAATAGTCTACAAATCTTCTGCTTTTCTTTTCTGGAAAAATGTTGCAAACAAAATTGATAGATCTATAACTGAGCAATTAGGGATACCAAGTTTAAAGGAAATCATTGTAGTGGCTTTGCCAGATAATTCGAAACAACTAGGAAATCTATTGTGTTCCCACCAGATTCCAAATACTGAATTCTAAAAATTCTTCTATCGTATATAAGTGGCAGAACCATATATTCAATAGAAGCAGTCCTTCAGAAGAAACCATAACGTTACTGTTCCCGCAAAATCTACCAAAAACATCAATTTTCCCAGGAAAATGTTATAAGTAAGTGTGATAGGTATTTATATATATACAGAGTATAGGAAGTTTAAAGAAAGTAGTTGGTGGCGATTTTGGAGAAAATTGTGAAAAACTGAAAATAAAAGTTCAGTAAAGTTGCTGTCTGGTTGATGGACATTTCAGGTTTAACTACAAGAAAGGTAGCCCTTATAACATTATAACATCACCATCCTAATATATCATATTGTCTTCGACATGTTATCTATATATGCCAAACTCTATGATTTTGTTCAAGGTGTAATGCCAAAAGGAAGGCAATAACGAAGAATTAGAATTACTTTTGAACAAATGACAGTTCCCTTTTAACCCAGGGTCGAAGAATGTCTCCATAGGGAAAAGAAGATGCCTGATATGATTAAAGAAAGATAGGAGTTATTACAAAGACCCTTCTATTATCCTGCTGACTGTATTATTACTGAAAAATTAAAGAACTTGTGAAAGAATGTTTTAAGTAAAGACCTTTGCTGTAAAAGATTCCACAGTCACTTAATTTAGAGTTGAACTTCATTCGAATTTAATTATCTGTCCACTGAGAAGAGTAAAATCCTTCAAAGGAGTTTTCAAACTAAAAAGGTAAAAATTTACAAAAGCAACCAGTTTTTTTAATTATTCTTTTACCAAGGATTAAAATATGAATATCCACTTTAAAGAAATAAATAATTTACGTCTAATTTATTTATGGAAGGTGTCGGACAATAATCAGTTACCCGAAATACAGTGGTTTACTGAGTGTTTTTTTTTCAGTCTTAAAAATGACTCTAACGATTTTCACCAACTAATTACAGCCATGTAAGTATATCATTTTTAATGGAAAATATTTTTCCAAAAAATTTAATTTCATGGAGGATTTTGAGAGGGGCTTGGAACGTTGAGCGGGCCATTTCAGTACAATTTGTGTGGTAGCGCGCTGAACTCCCCTGCAGAAGTCCCGGGTTCAAATCAGCGATACTGCCCTGAGATTTTCTATTCGTAGGAGCCTGTACAACTCACTCGACGATGGTGGTTAGTGCCGCCTGTAGCTAGAGAACAGTGCTCGGAGAGCGGCAGTGCACTGAGAAGCCTACGAGGGGCAAAATAGATATTTCAGGTTGCAGTGCACTATGCCTCTAAAAGAATCTACCACCTACATAATATTTAAGATCTAGGTGCATAATAAATATGCATTGCTAGGATTCCAACTGCGAAGTAAATCATTATCCGAAACTGCGAATTACAATTAGCCTCTTCAGGATTATTTAACATCTTGAAAGCTAATGGATCAATCCACCATTTCAATAGCTCCATTAACTTTCAAGGTGTAAATAGCTCCTTTAGAGGCTCATTGCAATATAGGCGAAACGTCGGTTTCTAGCAAACCACTGACGCTGTCTCCACCCGGAAACTAAAGTATCTTTCATGAAAATGACCGCGGAAACCTGTCAATCATATTCTAGAATGTTGACACTTTCAGAAGCCAAGCTCCTTGTGACTAAAAACACTGACATAGTACGGCTACACACTACCTTAATATGTAACAGCTTAAAGTGCTTTTACAACGCTCGTTCTCTTGCCAGACTTGTTAGGGCTTGTATAGATAAAACGGAATTCGACATATAAAAATACCATTTTTCTCTACCCTCAAATAAATAACTATATGTATTTAATATATATTATTGGAATAAATTGAACCACATTTTAGCCTTTAAATGGTATAATATAGAATTATCGACTTTTCGATCATCTATCATTAACATAACATAACTTAAATATAATTTTGTTTTTCTAGAAATTACTGGTTAATAAATATAATTTTGTTGTGGTGGTTGGTTCCGCAGAGCTGGAAAGCATCAAGACATTTTCCGTGTAGCCTGCTTCATTTTGTGGTCATCGACGAGTCAGTGAGTAAACTGAATTGCTCTTGCACTGTCTGAAAAACGCATCCTGAGATGGAGAACGCCCGAAACGGTCGATGACCACAAATGAAGCAGGCTACCACGGAAAATGTCTCTGATAAATATAATTTTTTTTTCACAATTCGACTTTATTTATATACTTTATTGCTTATAGATATACATCATAGCAATGAGTTAGAGCAATCATTTCAAAGAAAATTATATAATCATACCAAATAATTACATTTCCAAATGTAAATGAAAGAGTGAAAAAAAGACGCTTTTGTATAAACAAACATATAAATATATTGCACTATGATGAAAAAAACAAACAAACAAAAAGAAACAATATTATATATGGACTAAAACCCTAACTTATTTTAATCAGTAATGAAATCTCTTAATTTTTAACGATTTGGCCACATATAAGTAAATGTCATCAACTTTTTGAATATTGTTAATAGTCAGTATGCCAATAATATTATCTTCATAACTATTAAAATTAAAATATTTAAATAAGTATAATTTCCTAATAATTAGAGAAACTGGGATACTCTATTAAAAAATGTGTAACTGTATCTGGATTTCGTAATTTGCTAACAAGTACAACATTCATCACATTAGATACATATTTGATCTTATTTATATATAATTTTGTTGGGAATTTAGTTTTAGCTAATCTGATCTGAGATATAACTCTGAACTTAAACATTATATCTAGTATAATAACAATAATAATAATAAATGGCTATTTATTTCTAATATACACAATTCACATGAAAAATTCAGAAGTATGAAAAAACACCTAACAACCCATATTCTCATTGTCAGCTGTCCGTCTGAGGAGTTGACATTCTACAAAGTGTGTAAATTGAAACTTATTTCAAAAATAAGAAGGTAAACAAAATACTGATAACAATACTGATAACAATAAATAGATAAAAGTCTACTTCTAGTAAATAAAATGGAAGTTTTAATGTTAATGTGAAAGAAAATAACAAAACAAAAATTAATATATACTTTTTGCTGTAAATAGCTAGAAATTAAATTCTTGAATCAAGGAATTGAAACCTACACTGCCAGGCGGATTTACAATAATTAACAAGTCTACGCCACTCTTTACCATTAAGAAAATCAATAAATTCTTGATAAGTTAATTTACTTTTATTAAAATACAGAACCTTAAATTATATCTAGTATATATCAAACTGTAGCAATTGTTGGCCGTTAGAAGTGATCAGTTAAATCTAATTGTTGATTTATCGATCAGGAAGTTTCCAAGAAAAACCCAAAATAATTTTCAAGTGTTTTTTATTTAAGACCCGACGTTTCGGCAAACATTGTTTGCCATCTTCAGGGGCCCTCTATAAAGAAAAATTATACAAATAAGAATATAGCTAGTATTTATCAACGGAACAATAAAAAAATAAAATAAAAGTAATTAAATAACGAAACAAAATAACAAGGTAATTACACAGATAAATAATTTAGAAACATTGCAGCAGGTTACAGATTTTAAAGTAAGAGCAGTTTGGATAACTTGTTATAACACCTTCGGTTATGTCTATAGTTATGAGTGTTTACCAGTGAAAGGTTGAGGAGGAAAAACCAGTGAGTGGAGGGGGAAGTACCGTTAGGAATCTTGGAAGTAGGACAAATATATATATGTATATTTATGTATATTAATTTTTTTTTTTTAAAGTAATAGTTTTGTTAATAGTATGGAATATACCTAGGATTATTGGGAATAGTTTAATAGATAGATAGGAGGAAAGGGAATTAGCACAGCGTAAAATATGTAGGATGATGACGCTCAGGACTGGTTGGATGCGTAGATGTACTTTAAAGAATGGAGGATGTTGTTGTAGAGAGATGAAATGATTTCTTTGTCTTTTTTGTGGTTTATGGGCTTGGGTTGTAGGTGCTGGGTGGTGGGCGCTATGGATTGTAGGTGCTATGTGCTGGGACAGGATTTTTCTCGATTTTTTGATGTTTTCATTGTGAAAGATTGGATGGGAAAGTGAAAAGGCACGGTTCACTAAATTTTTTGCTGTGTTGATTTTTTGGCGGAAAGGGTGGTCGGATAAGTAGTGAAGAAGGCGTCCTGAGTAAGTCGGATTCCGGATTAAGATAATATCGAGGTAGGGAAGGCTGTTGTTATGTTCTCTTTCGATCGTGAATTCGAGTTTGTGGTATGAGCTAAAATGGTGTAAGATTAGGGAGATGTCGTTGGGGTTGACGATGAGGAATAAATCGTCAACATATTTAAAGATATGTGAAATTGAGGTGTCAAGGATAGGAGGACAGTGTCTAATAGATCGTTAATGATGAGCAGGAGCAAGTCAACTGCCCCATGGCCAATCTATCTTTTTGAGAGTAAAAACGGTAATGGAAAACAAAATATCCTGATTTGCAGCAAAGATTTATTGTTTCGATGAAGAGATCATATGGCATAGTGGTGTGGGGTTCCTTTGATGTCCAGTTATTGGAAACTAATGTGATGACTTTGTCTAGTGGGTTGTTGGTAAATAGGGAGGAAACATCAAGCGAGATCATGGTATACTGGAGCGGAATTTTTGTGGATTTGATTTTTTCGATGAAGTGAAATGAATTTTTAACATCGGAGTGATTTTGTGTGTGTACGTGTTTTAGGCACTTATTAATTAGTTACTCAACTTAGGTTGAACTCTATATAATGTGTACACACATTACTCCATTAACCGTTTAAAAAATAAGAAACCGTTACAAAATATTTTTGAATATTAATAATAAAATAGTAAGACTAAATCTATAAATAAATGTATAATAAATACTTGGGATCATTTTAGATAATAATAATAATAATAATTATGAAGACATGTCAGTCAAATTATAAAAAGAAACTACATTTATCGTCAAGTTATTTCAATAAGAACAAGTTATTTATCAAATTTTGATAATTACAAATGCTCTGTCTAAACGTCTATATATTAATTAGCCTATACCAAACAATCGAAGATAAATAATTATTGTAAGATGATACCATAATAATAATAATAATAATAATAATAGTTTTATTTGCTTTCGGGGAGAGCCCCACAAATAGAGTGGTATGAGATACATTAAATGAACAATAAGTTTAAAGAAGACAAACCACAACAAAAATACAATAGCAAACTGCTTGGAATAAAACATTTAAAATAAATTTCTTAGACTTCAAAAATAAATTTGTAAAGTATTTACACAGACAATAGTAAACAAAACATAAAAATGACAATATTTGTAATTGGAACAGAAAAATATTATTGTATAAAAAGTATAATTAAGTTTCTTGTTTATCTCCTATTTATTGATATTTCAATGTTTATAAACAAACACATATTTTATTTTATTATTTAGACATCATTCATTCATTCATTAAGCAGAAAAGATCGAACTTTTAATGAGTTAATTATATACAGGAATACTTGTTTTATTTTGAGTTCATCACAAGTAGATAAGATAGTAATTAATTGATTCGTTGTTAAACTGTGAACATAGGGTATATAATAGTTACGGAACGGGGTATATATTGGACAAGTTACAATAAAATGGTGAAGGTCCTCAACCACGCGACTATTGCACATTTGACAGAGCTCTTTAGGCTTTATAATATATACTAAGTTGTTATAGGTGAGTTTTATTTGATACTGACTTGATAGTCTGAGCTGAACAAAAATTTTTATAACGTTAAATGGTATAAAGCTACTTAAATGTGAAGGTAATAAACTAACTTGTTTAGTAGTAAACATTTCTTTATATAGTAAGTTATATCCACCAGAGTTGAGCATATCAATGTCGCTACATTTTAGAAAATCAGAATATTTATTTAAAATTTTGGGTAATTGTTTTGAGAATTTATCAGGATCAGACTCTAATAATATATCGTGGCAGTTAATTTTGTAAAGTAGATTATGAATTTGAGAGTACCAATTATATTTCAGAGAGGGGTGATTTGAATGTAATTGTTTTAATTTAGTGTAACATACTTTTTGGCAATCTATCGTTATTCATAAACAAAATTTTAACAATCCAGTTTAATATTAGTTTTAAGATTTTATGGCTTGAGTGTGTTAAACAAAATTCTAATCTTATTATATAGCCAGGAGTATTCCTATTTAAATTAAATAATTTTTATAAAAGTTTGTGTGTGATTTTTCTATGTTACTGAAATAGCGGAGCCCCCATATTTCACTGCCATACAGAAGGGTACTCAAGGCGATACTTTCATTTAATTTTATTCTGCTTTCCATTGAACGTACTTTAGATTTTCGACACATTTGTAATACAGCTCCAATGGCGCTGGCTGTTTTCGATTCAGCTAACTTTGATGCCAAATGATACAAACCTGAGTTTGACATTTTGACACCTAAGTAATTGAAAGATGAGACCAGTTCCAATTCTTTGCCTAAATAGTAAAGGTTTCTAATTCTTTTAGGCCGGCCTTCATGAAAGTGAATTATTTTAGTTTTGCTGGTGTTAACTTCCAACATATTGGCTGAAGCATATTCGGCTAGAATTTTTAATTTCTTTTCTGCATCAGTCACTGAGTCAGCAAAAATAGCCTTATCGTCTGCGTAAAGGGTTACTAATACGTCTATATTTTCATTTAGCGGTATGCCAGAGACTCCCCTGGATCTGAAAAAGGTTTCTACATCGCTAATAAAGAGGCTGAATAGGTATGATAGTACTTCACCCTGAAGAACTCCCTTAGTTACTCGTACCTCTTCAGATATTATTCCATTTTGCTTAATACTAGTTGTTGCGTTATCGTATATTACCATATTTAAAAATATAAATGGATTTTTTTTAAAAATAGTTATGTCTAATGTAATAATTGAGATTAACCGCTACTAAGCCTATCACTTTATTCGAAACATTTTTTACGAAAAGTTTGATTTTAGGATAGTTCTGGAATATGTTTGATGATAGTTTTCAATTAGGGGGGGGGATGTCTTGTGCTATGTGCTTGGACAAACAGTTCCCCCACCATTACCATTATTTCTATGTGAAGGGCAGCTAAACGGTGAGTAATAATTACAATCTAGTTTGGAGGAAATTTATCCCCTACAGTTGTATTAACTAGTGATAGGGAAAGTCGTATGTGTGCTTTTCACCCCGGATTTTTCCATATTCAGAGATTTTCATTACTTATATTTCCATGAAAATTTGACACGACTGGGATTTGAAATTTCCTCTTATAACAATATGGAAAAGTAAAAAAAAACGGTAAAAGAAATTGTTATTACGAAATTCATTTTAATTATTTAAGTTGCTCAGAAAATTCTTTATGACGCCTTCATAATATTAATTGCAAAACTTCATGCTTTTTCTTTCTTCTTTTTCGGGAATTCATTTAATAAGAAAATTCTTCTTCGAGAAAGAAGAGGATGATTTGGGCGGTGGTAGATACAAAATAAATGTGCTCTACTAGAGGATAGAATGGCAGGGAGAGAGGGTAGTGTTGCTTCCTTTGGGGTAATCTTGGTATTTGCGTATTTAGGCCACGATCTACAGAATAAAGGATAACATAGAGGGGAGTGGATGGACAGGAGGAGGCGATTGGAGCCATTCTAGTACCCGCTTGTTCCCTTTTCTTAAACTCCAATCTAATCCCAAGTCCAGAGGCCAACAAGCCGTGGTGAGACGAAGAGGCGAAGGGTTTTCTAGGGGTTAACCCAGGCAAAGAATGAAAATTGCAAAAATTCAACTTCTCTCTCAGACTTTCTCCTTCTTGCCACAGTGAAAAGACTGAGAGGAAAAAAAAAAAGGCACATAAAGAAAAAAGAAAAAGAATGAAGAAGAAACAAAAGTAAGAAAAGAGAATGGAATGAGGTATGTGAAAGAGAGAGAGAGAGAGAGATGTCTTTGCGGAGTGTGAGGCAAACAACTCGTGTGTCTTCACCCTTTGGATGCTGATAACTTTCCAACTGGGGAGATACGGAGAATCAAATTCAAAACTATAAAAGAACATTACAGAGTGATGGTTTGGGGGGGAGGGACATTTTCTTGTTTCTTTTTACTTTTTCATTTCTTTTCTTATGTTATTTGTTAAAAGATTGTTAAAAACAAGGTTACATCTCATATTTCGAGACTTAGATTTTCTACAAGTAATAATATTTACTTTCTCTTAATCATAGTATAACAGGAAATAATCGTTTCAAATTTTCGATATCGAGTTTTCACCGGAAATACATGTTTAGAGGACCCCTAAATACGAAAAAGTAATTTTTAGAAATCGGTGTGTGTAATCAGCAAAACAAAAATAAAAAATGGAAAATCGCAGATAGTTTAAACTTGATATTTACTTTAAGATCTGTCAAGGGACCAGACAATAAAGTATTGATACTATACGATAATAACTTTTATTTGAAACATTTCTTCAGAAAAATTCATTTTAGAAACTTCATAGAGGAGGGGGAAAGGTTATGTTTTCCTCTAAAGAGCTATTTTAATTTATTTCACGATTCTATCAGGTAATTAATATTAATTAGAAATAAATAACTTGTACAAAATTGGAGTTTGAAGAAGAAAATTGGTAAAACGGAAGTACGTTTTTACAGAACAGTTTTTTCTACTTTTCTCCATTCAAAAACATCGACGGATTTCATTAAATTTAGTATGTGCTAACTAAATTTAGCAGTATTTAGTGACCTATCACTTCTGTCTGAAACATTTTTTCCCGATAAAGTGCATTTAGAGAAGGGGAGGTTACACTCTCCTCAAGAATTATTAAGTTTAGATCCCCCCATTGACATAAAATTGAAGACAAGTAAACGTTTAGTAAAATATTATAAGTTTGAAGAAAATTGATCAATTATAACTCAATAAACTGCTATAAGAGAACGTCTTGTGAGTGTTTCACAGCAGTTTTTTTTTTTAAATTTAATACACATTAAAAAATTATTACGATACTTTATTGAATCGATATTTATAGGTGGTGCCAACGATATACAATGATCAGTTTGAAGGAAGCTAAAATTTCCCGCGGTTGAAGTTGCGGCCTTTGAACATCTATTATAATACTAACGTCCAACCTCGGGCATACCCACCACACCGGGAGGACCGTAACTGGCATTAGGCAGGAGTTGGCGCATGTTTTAGGGGTTAAGGGGCAAGTAGAGGCTATCGAATTTAATTCTCGACACTAATATATGGTTTAAGGACGTGCCAGTAGTGAAGGCTGGTGATTTAAGAGCTCCTTCCTCCAACCCATACAGATCCCTATCCCTTTGAAACACAGACACACACACACACACACACATATATATATATATATATACATATACACACAACTCTCCTGGCAACACTCCCTAGGACTAATTCTACAACAATCAATTAACCAAGAGTGAGTCCCTCGGGAAACCATCCACCCTTCCCACACTCGCAGTCTTTCAGTTGCAGCGCGGGCGTATCCACTCTCCTACAGTTAATTCTGCCTTTCATGGCTCTTGGCCCCTCTATCAATTATGTAGGTCGAGATATATGGGACCTGTATTCACAGTACTACAACTCACAGTTTACTACACAAACATTCAGATATTGTCAGCATATCTTCTCTCTCTCTCTCACTCTCTCTCTAATACTGAGGTTTCCATACAATCCTGTTGACATCAACTAGACCCTATACACATACATCACAACTCTTGGGCGCAACAATAGGCATACCGTCTTGTTCGCCATTGCTACGCGTACACAATATAAACATGGAAAATACAAACACACACGCAGAACATACAGAACATATGTACACTAGCAACAGAATCTTGCATATGCATAAATTACCGAAACGCTGATAGCTGTTGTTGCTGTCGTGTTTTACTTCCGGCAACTACAGCTAAGTAAACTATTTACTTATAATAAGTCCTCAGCAGTCTACTTGAAGTTCAATTAAGAAAATGTCTAACTATTCCGTTGAATTTAGTAATAGCAATAATAATAATAATAAGGGAGAGGCCTCCCTTGCCTAAGGGCCGCGAGACACTTAAAAAAAAGAAATAATAATAATAATAAACCCCCTGTGGATTTGGGGGCAGAATAGGGCCGCAGTGTTTTCCGCTTGGCTAAGAGAAGCCTAAAGGGACAACTGTCTGTTGACCTAAACACCTTGTCCATTTCCTCTTCAACCAAACGCCTCTTCTTATCCTCTCCTTTCTTCCATTTCCTAGCTTTCCTATCTCATCCTTTTCTTTTCTTTACCCACAAATCCTGGCTGTAAGTAGAAAACGATGTAAGCTCTACCCATAATGGAGACGATTAAGAAGCAGAATCATAAAGCCGCTGCCTGGAGGTCGCCAGGGCATGTCTGGAGCTAGCGCTGGACACGACAGCGAGCGACCCGCTCGTGGTGCCATGCCGAGCAGGCGGGCTGGCACCGGGCTACCCGAAGTAGCTACAGCCGAAACGGTAAGCTGCCCAACATCAACTCAGGCTGCCCTGCTGACAGGTTTCTCTGAAAAGGAAAAATCCTTTACTACCAGAGACCACTCAAGCAGGCAGACTATGACAGCGCATGAAGTGGACTGAAGAAGTTAATATGTTTATCATGGAACGCAGTATCACATTACCAATTTAGAAACTGATATGACGGCTTATAGGGATGAGTTACATCGCCGATTTTCGGAGGCATATCCAACAGTAAATGTTACAGCTCAACGACTATCAGACCAGCAGCGTGCTATCATAAGGAATAATCTGATTTCCCCAGTGATTTTAGAGCAAATTAAGTCAGAGGTAGCTCAAATCTTGAACAA
>JAAEAF010010500.1:0-17203 GCA_011037195.1 Triatoma infestans
CATTCATAACTTGTAAAATATCGCTCAAAGAAAAAAAAAAACCATTTAAGTAAATTTTTCTTACAAAAAAAATAGAGGAATCTATTTCTTAAATAAAAACCACACCTCCCCATTTGAAAAAATTAAATTGGTGCCTGTATCTCGCTTCTCGAAGCACCAAAACAAATTTGCAAATTAAATTTGGTTTTCTAACAAAAAAAAACTACGGGAGCACGTATTTTTTAGTTTTTTTCTAGCTATCTTAATTTCCGATAAAAAGTCGTTATCCATATACCTTGGTTCACAGTGTATATATATTTTCCTCTTTCCAAACCGCAACATCTAGGGAATGAAAAATCATGTAATGAAGAATGAATATTCTATTCTATTCTTTCGATCCTCCGAAAGAAGGTAGATGCACTTCGGCATTATGTATTTATTACATCCCCGAAATACACCCTTACACCAGCAGCCTCTTCCAATTAATAAATCAAAGTGCCAGACCCCTTTCGGCTATCTCGCCTGTAGTTTGGATCAGCAAGAATGAAGTTGTGATGGATGCCAGAAATATATTTTCAAATATATTTTATTTGAAAAATATCAAGAATATTCTAACATTCGCTGGCAAAAACGGTACACACAGGTAGAAGACTACTGTTAGAGTAGTGTTTATGAACTCTGGCACCTTTGTCTTTTGCCCTTTTCAAAGGAGAAGATTTGAACTAACAATTAGAAGGCAATCTTTCAAGAACAGTCTGAATTAGACATTGAACTAGAACACTTGATTCAGAAATCGCTATTTTAGCATCAGTGCCATCAGTCATAAGTTAAAACATAGCCAGTTTCAGTATATTAATAAGCGTATTACTATGATATTGAAAAGTACTTAAATTTACTTAGAGAATATATCTATTTTAAAAACAGTGTGATCTCTTGATTATTTCTGATACTTCTCTCTTAAATATATATATATATTCACAAGCCCTTTACAAAACCGCTCACGCCACAAGCCACTACTACCACTACTACTACACAACACATCAATTGCACTTCAAAGTTATGATTAAAATATCCAAGCAATGGTCAACATTAACATAACGTGTTTGCAAGCAGAAACCTTAGACTCACATATACAAGACGAGTTTCTAAAAAAATAAAGAAACATTTTTGGTACGTGTATTTCAAAAATTTGATACGATCACAATACTCCCTTTCGCCTGTGGAAAATGTAAGCAAAAACAGAAATGAAAATGATTACAATAATAATAATAAAGAATTATCCATACAAATTATTCTGTGCCCATCACTATTGCATGAATGGAGGAGAACAATGAACCAACCACTAATGGACTAATTAACCACCCTAGAAACACTATACAGCGGGTCAATTCAATACTGCTTTAAAGAAAGATCAGACAACACCGGAAAGAAATAAAGCTGCTAGCAGCAATTATTATTTGCACTCACTCCGGTCAGCCACATAATAAAGGTGGTACGTGTTTCTATTTCCTTTCCGGGCTCTTGATCATATTGTGCACATATTTATTTAGAAAGGATTATGTCAGGCGATTATTCCCTTAGTTCATTTTCTGCCCTGTCTATTTTAATAAGTATCTATAAGAGAATATAAGAATAGCATTTTAGTAAATTGTTTCTTCAATTCTGATAATAGGTACTATTAATAAAGGTTAGATAGTCAGCCTTACCGTGACTTAAATACTACTATTTTGAGTAACCGCTCTTTTTTTCTTGGACACTCTTCACACTTATAACATCCTAATCTGAGTTGTGTCACGAAAGTTTAAATTTGGGATATTGCGGTTTTTTTTTTTCTTCTCCTACAGTTGGAATGTGATACATAAGTTTTTCACAAGTGTCACACACTTTCAACGCTTGTCTTTTTCTTCATGAGAAAACTTCTAAATTTATTACATTACAAGGGATCACCCAAAGGTGAATAAAATCAGTTATTAATCAAAAAATTTACATCCCACAGTATTTTACGAAAATAATCTTCCCACAATATCCATGTTTGTAAGAGAAAATTAGATAGTGCCATCTGAATGAGAGGGTATTGCATTAGAGTAAGTAGAATTCACGTTATTAGAATTAACATATATAGTTTGCAGTTTTACTGAATTATTTGCTTCAAATTTACAGGGTTAAAAGTGGTACCATCCTTCATAGGAGAGTTATTGCTCCTTTTCTACTAACAGAAGATCTTTTGCCAGTGGCATTTCAAATGCCTAGGAGGATTCCTAGCATATAATGTATGCTATGTGCGGATTAATACATAGGCTTAGTTTTGTTAATCTTTTATTAACTTGTAATATTATAGTCCGTTTACAAATGGAATCTCTAGTTCAGAAGATTGTATTGTAATGGGACCCGAATCATTATAGATTCATAGGATCCGAAGAGTGGAAAAGCACATTACATGAATTAATCCCCACCTAGGCCAGACTAGGAGGGGACTCGATTCAGCGTTCATAGAGTGACAGCAATACAGTTCAGAACAGTTTACGACCAGTTTACAACTAGTCAGCAACCTATCTACTCTACCTTCTCATCACTTAGCCAGTCTGTCTCTTTATATTTCTCTCGTTACCTAACTTCTATTGTATAGTCCTTGCAGTTTGAGTGTATCTTTTCATTACACATTATTCAGCATAAATTCTAGTTCATTTCTCTAAAATCCATTTTCTCTCCTTCTGACATCCATTATATTAGAACACACAAACTGGAAGGAATTTACAGTAAAACAGAAGTTAGGTAGCGAGAAAAATATAAAGTTGTAACTCTTTGTATGTGTAGTTTATATACCAAGTTTAAAGAAAATCATTGGAGCCGTATTATTTGAAAATAGCAGAAAATTAAAAACTAGTTGTTGTGGTGGTTGGTTCCACAGAGCTGGCAAGCATCAGAGAAATTTTTCATGATAGGCGTTCGCCCATCTTCAGGATGCGTTTGTCAGACAGTGTGATAACACAGACTTGCACAGAACGAATTCAGTTTACACACTAGAGTGCAAGTCTGTGTTATCATCACACTGTCTGACAAACGGATCCTGAAGATGGGCGAACACCCGAAACCGGTCGATGACCACAAAATGAAGCAGGATATAACGGAAAATGTCTGTGAAACTAAAAACTACTTTTAGTAAAGGAATTTTCTTCAAATTCGGCATTTCGACAACATATTTAATTTTAATTAATATTATTTAGATGATAGAAAATGTGTAATAAACTGAAATAGCACGTTAGAGAAAACCATAACCTCTCACCTCCCCCAAAAAGTGCCCTTAAATTAATTTCCCCGGAGAAATATTTCAAATAATCGTTGTAGCACTTTGTAAGTTTAGTTGAATATTATATTCATACCAAGTTTAAAGAAAATCGTTGAAGCGGTTTTTGAGAAAATCACAAAAAAAAAAACTGATGCGGTGGTAGTACCTGAACGAAATATCATGTTGGAGCTTCCGGCAACTTTTCGTTTTTGAGGTGTTCGCCTCCTCTTCCCCACACACACGTACAAATATAGCCGATTTTCTAAAAACCCTTTTTTTATTTTTTTTTTGGACTCAGGGGACCTCAAAACGTGTATTTCCGGTGAAAAACTAAATTGTCGAAAAATCTAGGAAGAGAAAGTAAAAAAAAAAAAAAAACATAAACTGATGAAGAAGTCATGTTCTCAAAGAATCTTAAAATAATCATGATATATGTATGGTACCGCAAAAGAAATGACCAAACCACAGCAGAGAGAAGCGAGGCCCGTTCGTTAACAGCGACTACCTCTGAATTAGCAGGCTAGAGTGGGAGAACTTGTGTATATAAGCCAGTGGGAATCTATCTAAGAGATTTATCAGATATAACCATACAACTATACATCGCATCGTGTCATATCTTTATTCACACCATTCATTCTATCATTTTCATTATAAAGTCCAATGCAGTCAGTGTTAACTTAGCTACAATTATATTAGTGCCAGCATATCTCGTTCATTTAATCAAACCTAATTTCTCTCCTCAACAACTCCATTATATATATCTCATTATTGATGGTAAATAAATATTAAAATCATGATTGGAATTAAATATTCCGTTTTTCTTTTTGGTAGATTAGACAATTGTACTATTATCAAAGGATCATCCTAAGTTTTATTTGTAACAATTCTTTAAATACTATAAAAGGAAATATTTCTTTCAGCCCTATATATATAAGTACGTATACATATATACCATGTGTATATGTAAATACTTTTGATCTTTAAATAGAAACTTATACAAAAGGTTGAACACAAAAAAGGTGAAATATTTTTAGAGGAAAATATCATATATGTATAGTGTCTTCCTTTTTAACATTTAAGAAGTATAAAAGGGATATCACATTCCATTATATCCAAAATATCTTTAATAGAAAAATCTTTAAAGGGAAAAGCCACATGCTTATTTATCACAAGCATAGCACATGACTTACGTATAAAAAAAGGAAATCTTTATAGCAAACAAGAAGGTTGTATTATTGCAGACAAATATTTTTATAAAAGAGAACATTTATTTTGTATTTTTAACTTGAATCTTTTATTTAACTCTAATAACCTAATTCTGAAATTCTAGAAAAATATTCTATTTTACTCATGATATTGGATTACTAAGAATTCCAATTTGGATTTTAATAATGAATTTTTAATTGAAAGTTATCTTTTAGATTTTTAATATAAAGCAATATTAATTAAAAAAAAAAAAAAAGCTAAAATTTAGTTTAATAAGTTCATGTTCAACAATACTTTAAAAGATTTCTTTTTTAAAGAATTTATTATAAACTTATTAGATATGAAATTTAATTGGTGTGATGTGTTGTTGTAGTTTGTAGTGGCTTGAGCGGTTTTGTAAAAGGGGCTTGTAAGTATATATGTTCAAGAGAGAGAAGTATCAGAAATAAGAAAGTAGTCACCACGGCTAACAATAAATATATTCTATTAAAGTAATAACTACAAGTTATTTGCAAGATATTATAAACTTATTAATATCTTGTTAATATCAGTGAAACTGCGACTGATTTTTAGAGAACGATTCCTGAAGCAAGTGTTCTGGCTTTGAAAGCAGAATGCAGACTGTCTTAAAGTAATGCCCTCTCTAATGGGAGATTTTCTCTTACAAAACAGTTGGCCAAGTGGCATTGTTATTTTCCCAACGGATTCTTGTGCCTTTGTTTCCATAATAGCAATGACCTTAGATTATAGTACCTGACTCTAAAATACATTATTTTTGCCAAATTTATTTCTTTTAAAATATTTTCAGAACTATTTATTTTTACATTTCTTTTTCCACTACAGATACTTGGATTATTTTGAATTTAATGAAGTTGTTTGTCCCAGATCGTTTTGTTTTCCACTATTTTTTTATCTAAGAAAATTTGGTTCAACATAACAACTCGCATTTGTAATGACAGGTAAGGAAATAATCTTTTCATGTGATAGAAATAAAATTCCTTGTCACCCCACACTACAGCATCGCAGTTCCAGTTACTATGTACTGTTTATATTTTTAACGACCTAAAATGATTACAGAGTTTGACGTGGCTGCCAGATTAAGCAAAAAGCTCCGCCCAAACTCCATGATGAACAGAGTCTGCACGACTTTAAAAGCAATTGTACAAGAAACTGTTGTAGCTCGTTAGTACTCTTGCTTGTACTAACGATGGATAGCTAGTGTGGCAAACTTGGACAATCTTTATTTTAAAGATTTTCTGGGGACTGATGGTCATCCCCTTTTATTCAATTTCACTTACCGCTAGTGACAGATTCTGGGAGAGAGAGATTCGTAGCTCATTCACAGTAACATTGAAGTGGGCATGGCAGGAAAGTTAATGCATACTTGACGTGCACTAGCAGACTCAGTGTTGGCGTCTTGATGCGGCTGCTAATGGAACTATTGAATCCATGTTTTGTTTGGCAAGCTTAATGGCGATCGGTTTCCATTTAATTTATTTTAGACTAAATTAACAAACTAATTATTTTATATTCCCTCTGTGATAAATGCAAGAAATTATATTAAATTCATTTTTTTTTTTAAATTAGTAAAGGCAAAAATTTATAAGTTGGCTCGCAAAGGGTCAAAATGCACGTATAAGACACCGTTACATGAGAGGTCGGAGAACTCGGCCATTCTATGCTTTTTAATCCCTTCTAGAAATCAAATATAAATGGCAGGTTTCAGTTACTAAGAAGAGCATTATTTCGTCAGTCGTCTTTCAGCATTCAACTGGTATTCCATTCGAGTGAGAACATCAGTACCAGTGAGTGTTGCGTAAACATTTTTGAGATTAAATCAATCTTGCTAAATATTTAATTGCAAGAGTTTCTGTATAAGCTTAATTCATTATTCACTAACATGTAATTACTATTAATAATGATGTTTTTGGTATTCGTTACACTTGTCTTCGTTACTTGTGTAGGGGGTAGTGAACCCCCACCACTCATCCTCTAAGGTGAACCCCATCATCCTCAAACAGCCCTCTCGCACAAGTAGAGAAGAGGGTTCGGCGGTTGAGTGTAGAACGAGAGACACGGAAAGGAAGAAATCATTATGTGCACAGTCGGTTAGGAATTGTACATATCGTCGTTTACCAGTCTTCTGTTAGTTCTTGTAGTGTAAAGTATACAGTCCTTGGTAGTCAGTCATATACATAAATATCAATTATATATCTTATACCGATATTGAGGTGTTATTTATCCATCAACATCTACAACCAACATCTCCTCCTACAACCATTACATTGGTGGCAGCGCTATCGAAACCCAGCCATTTCTCATTAAAAGGTAAGATATAAATTTCTATTATTTTTTTTATTATTATTCATTTTAGTTTTACACTTTTAAATATTTTATTTCCGCTATTTTTTGTTACATCTATTTGTATATTTCATATTTTTAAAATTTCGACTTCATTTTTATGAAAAGAGCCGAAATTATTCAAAAATTAAAACAACATAATCTTTCCACAAGTGGCAATTTGTTAATTTTAAAAGAAAGACTATCAAAAATCATGTCTACCTACACAATCGATGGCCAACAAAAATCTGCTGATGAAGCAATCGCGTACCTTCTAAACAAGTGCAACGCTCCAAATCCCGTAAACATCCGGAACTTGCAAATGATAAATAATTTACCAGTTTTCGACGGTTCCCATAATAGCGACATAAATTCCTTTATAGACCAAATTAATAATTATAGTGCGATTTCGGGATGGTCAGAAGCCGACAAACTGGAAATCCTAATTTTAAAATTAACGGGTGCGGCAAAAATTTTCTTTGACACTTTTAAAACGCAGTGTACAAATGATAACGTCATTTTAACATACCGATTAGCAACGGAAAGTCTAATTGCCAGATTTAAAAAAGAAAAAACGCCCGTGGTATTGTTGCAGCAAATAACGAGCTTGCAACAAAATCCATCAGAAACTCTGGAAGCTTTTGCTGACAGAATAAAGCACATTGCCACATCTCTCTTATTCAAAGCTCAACAAAACCCGTTACAAACGTTACAAAATCTAGTTGAGCGGCTAACAACGGACGCCTTCATAAAATCACTTCCAAGTTCCATGAAGGCCCAAGTCCAAATTAAACTCCCCAAAAACCTTGATGAGGCTCAAACTTATGCAACAGCCCTCAGGGACATACAAAGTGCAGAACCTCAAGGTTCGATATTTGCCATTAAAAAGGCAGATTCGCCAATACAGTCTTCTGACAAACCGCCATCGCCATGCAAACATTGTTCCGGCGTCCATTGGAACTCGGAATGCACACAAAAATTTCAAGTCGTGAAAAATAAAAGAAGGCGAGTTTCTATTTCTAAACCACCTTCGCCTTGTAAATTTTGTCAAGGCAACCACTGGAACCGCGACTGCAACAACAAAAATAATAATTTTAATAATAATAAACAAGCGCGCACTAATTTTGGCAAAAAGCCACAATTTAAGCCAGACCATCGTACCTTCAGGCAAAGTAGGCCCTATTTCAAAAAACAAATGCCCAACAATAATAATAATAGTAATAATAACAGCAATAATAATAATAACAAATTTAATACTGGCAATACGTCGAATAGATGGGTTCCGCCAACATGCCAGATATGTGAAAAACGAGGGCATACTGCAAAGGCATGCTGGTTCAATAATGCAAAAAACGATTAGGCGCTCAGCCGTTTTCACGAACGGCTACCACGGTCTTGATCCCGGCACTCAACGATTCAAATAATTTATTAATCAATGTCCAAATTAAAAACAAAAAAGTTAAAGCTCTGATCGACACGGGTGCTTCACACTCGCTCATAGATGCCAGTCACGTCAAATCGAGGCCCGAAGAATCTGGTATCATTTTAAAATCGATCACAAACCAGATTATCCCCAATTATGGTCTGTCAAACATTCAATTATCCATAGGCCAAAACACAAAAATTCAAGGTAAATTCATAGTGTCCCAACTGAAAAATGAATTTGAAATGATCATTGGGAGAGACCTACTAACAAAATTTCAAGCCATTATTAATTTCAAAAACTCAAACATAATCATAAACAAAACAGTCATTCCATTCTTAACAGACAACACAACATCACAAATTAACAACATTCAAAACACAACTTTACCAGAAACATTATCAACCAGACACAAAATCAAAATTCCTGCACGATCACACATCGTCAATACTTACACGCTACATACAAAAATTCCAGACGGTTCCATACTATTGACACAACATGACAGTCTACCTACTGGAATTTACTTACCCCACACACTGACTAACGTACATAACAATGCTTGTGCCATAACATTAATAAATACAACACAACATGAAATCTGCATCACGAAACATTTTCCAATAGCACACATTCAATACAACCCTGAGACGTACAACTCATCAAACAAACATACCATAAATTCTATTCAACAACTCTCGCACGAACAAAAAACACAATTACAAGCCTTTCAACAACATTACGCCAGAAACTCACTCATCTCTCTCCACAACAAGCAGACAAAATTGTTGAAACATTTTCTCCATTCTATGACACATTCACTCATGACAAAGATTACAAAACAAAATTTACAGATATTACACACCACATAGACACACAAAATCATCCGCCTGTACACAGTCGACCTTACAAACTGTCACATTCTGAAGCCCCCATACTGAAAGCACTAATACAAGATAATCTGGATAGAGGAATAATTGAACCATCGACGAGTAACTGGGCGCATCCCGTGATTCTTGTTAAAAAGAAGTCTGCGGATCACACAAAAGTTGATCCAAACGACATCACCCAGTTACGCAAACAGTACAGATACGTGGTTGATTTACGTAAATTAAACGCAATCACCACATCTGAAATTTATCCTCTTCCAGACATTCACACATATTATCAACATTACATGACACAACATACTTCACAACACTCGACATCTCAAACGCATTCCACTCCATTAGACTTGACAAATCATCACAAGACAAAACAACATTCATAACACAATTCGGCACATACAAATTCTTATCTGTTCCATTCGGTTTAAAGAACGCAAGTGGATCATATCAGCGTTTAATGGATAAACTCTTATCGGGTTACACGGGTGACATATGCCACACATTCATTGACGACATATTAATTTTTCACGGCAAAACATTTCATGAACATTTAACATCTACACAAAAAATTCTCACACAATTACAGAAGGGCAATCTTTGTATAGACCTAAATAAATGTACCTTCTTCAAAGAAGAATGCAAATATTTAGGCTATACATTGAGCAAAAAAGGCATTTCTCCAGATCACGAGAAGTTAAAAGCTGTAGAAACCTATCCAATTCCGAAAAAATTAAAAGACGTCAGAGCATTTTTAGGATTTATAGGTTTTTACAGAAAATTCATTCATAATTTCTCGGAAATAGCCAAGCCCCTTACAGACTTAACAAAGAAAAATACCAAGTTTGTATGGTCTTCTCAATATTCATCGGCATTTCAAATTCTAAAGCAAAAATTGATTTCCCCACCGATTCTAGCATACCCCAATTATAATTACGAATTCATATTGACTACGGACGCGAGCAACGTTGGCATATCTGCAATTCTAAGCCACAAATAAACGGCGAAGAACGTCCAATAGCCTTTTCATCCCGCGTACTGTCTGAAACTGAAACAAGACTCTGCACTACGGAAAGAGAACTGTTAGCCATTCTCTTTGGCTGTAAACAGTACAGATATATCATTTTCGGCTACAAATTCAAAATAATAACTGACCACTCAGCTCTGCAGTGGCTTCAAAATTTAAAAGACCCGCATTCGAAATTGTACAGATGGTCACTGAATTAAGTGAGTTCGACTTCTACATCGAACACAGATCGGGTAAAAACATCGCTTATGCAGATGCGTTAAGTAGATATATAGGCTGCATCAACACCGATATATCCCCAGAATATTATCCAAACATCGACTTATTAGAAATAGCTCAGCAGCAGGCTGAAGATGAGCAATGCCGACGTCTAGCCCAATCAAAAAATTACACGACAGATGATTCAGGCCTTCTAATCAATGTGCTGGACAACAACATTCTTGCTCCAAGCAAAATGCGTGATACAGTTTTACAGCTGTATCATGACAACCCATTGTCTGGTCATTATGGCAGACAAAAAACATATGACCGCATAAAAACTCAATTCACCTGGCCTGACAAGACCAAAGACGTGGAGAACTATGTCAAGACGTGCCATAGTTGCGCCACTAGAAAAACCGACAACGCCTATAAACCACCAATAGGCACATTTAGCGAGCCAACTAATGTTTGGCAAGCTATTTCAATTGACGTTGTTGGACCGCTAGAGCCATCAACAAATATTCTAACAGGCGAAGAATACAAGTACATATTAACAATAATTTGTCAATATTCCCGCTATTTGGAAATGTTTCCAATTACGAACAAAAGCGGAGACTATTGCTCAAATTATTGTTAACCATATCTTCACCAGATACGGCACGCCAAAGTACCTACTCACTGATTTGGGTACCAATTTCACGTCCACCATTTTACTTCAAATCTGTGCACTGTTAAAAATTAAAAAAGTGTGCACGACGCCATACCACCCTGCATCAAATGGACGATTAGAGAGAATTCATAGAGACATCGCCAATAACATATCTCACTATGTCCAAAGTGACAAAAATTGGCATAATTACCTGCCATTAATTAAAGCTGCATACAACTCAACGAAAAATGTATCCACCAACTTTACCCCCCATGAACTAGTTTTTGGTACCAAATTTCAATTTCCCTGGATACTAAACTATCCACAAAAAGACATTCAAAATTTTAACATTCATACAAAATGTCTATATGAAAAAATTCAAAAAGTGCGTCAACAGGCAAAAAATAATAATGAAAAGCCAAACAAATAAGGGAAAAATATTATAATAAAAGTGTTTCAAAACAAAATTTTTATGTAGGAGATAACGTTTATTTAAACAATTTTACGCCCACGGGAAAATTCACAAAAAAATATCATGGCCCGTACCAAATTTACAAAATATTTTCCAACCAGACTGCACTAATTACCTTAAATGATAATGAAAGAAAATTAGTGCATCTAAGCAAAATTAAAAAAGCACATCTACGACAAAAACCTACAAACACACATAAAATGAATCTACGGCCAAGAAAGGCAAAAATTTAAAAACATTTTCGGAAAATTTAGACAAATTTTCCTGGTGTTGGGAGGAGACAATACTCTAGTCCAAGGAAAAATTTCAAAATTAATTTCAAAATTTAAATTCTAAATTCAACATAATATCTCAGTAAATACACCCTGGCATTTTGAAAATTGTATTTCAACATTTCAATGCACGTTTCAAATTCAACATTTAATTTTCGATCATACACCCTATTTATTTAAACAATTTCGTTAGTGTGAATTGAACATTGATTATGGTCAATTTTAGGCCATACACCCCAATCATCATACATTTAATTATTGTTAATTTTAAATAATATACATTCTTATTCTTAACAATTTTAGGTTAAACACCCTATTTGTTTAAACATTGAATTTTAGGTCATAAAGGAAATCATACAAAGCATTTACTAATGCATTGATACAAAGCAAATCCAAACATTTCTTATTTTAGATTTAGATACCGACAAAGGAGTCATAAGGAGCAATTGTTAATACTTTTCTTATTTTAGAGAAACAAACAATACGGGAATTTAGCAACCGTACAATGCTAAACTTTATTGCAGGATTAAAATACTGGAAAAATTTAGAAATTGAATATAACTTCCACAGCATTGTCCCAACGCCGACAAAACAGGTAAAAACCCTTAATTCTTAGATATACTTCATTTATTTGCTTCTTGTTTAATAGAATAGAAACGTCGACAAAAGGGTGAAATAACAATAAGCATACAAAAATTAGAAGGAATTCCAGGCACCTTACTTCAATAGGAAAGGATTTTCCCAGGTCAATTGGGAAATTTTAATCTTCAAGGAATTACCGAACAATGGAAGTACTAATAAAAGGAGATATCTTTCTGCACCTGGTAAAACCCCAGCTACTTTCACTTTTAATTGTTTTTTGTCACATGTACCTTGAAGGGTTATTAAAATCAACACCCCAACTAAATAATTTTCTTTCAAATGGCCATATACATTCATATATATATATTTTATGATACTAATATAATACTTGTTTACCACTAACAAAATATTCGCTTAATCTATCTAGCTTTAGCACTTCGAATTCAGTCGACATAATCTGCAGATATTCATCGACCTTCGAAATATTAATTAAATATTTATGAGCTCACACCCACATCTCCTTACGGCCGTATCCTAGCTGCGCATTCCTGCATTCCTGCTCGCAAGAAATCGATTTCGTCCATTATTTATAAATTAATATTAAGTTTACATAAATTAAGCAAACGTTTTTATCAAAACTTCTTCGTACAACATAATGCATAAGACAAACTTCTTCGTACAACATAATGCGTAAAACAATTTCTTAGTACAACATTATGCATAAAACAAATTTCTTCGTACAACATAATGCATAAAACAAACTTCTTCGTACAACATAATGCATAAAACAAATTTCTTAGTACAACATTATGCATAAGACAAACTTCTTCGTACAACATAATGCATAAGACAAACTTCTTCGTACAACATAATGCATAAAACAAACTTCTTCGTACAACATAATGCATAAAACAAACTTCTTCGTACAACATAATGCATAAAACAAACTTCTTCGTACAACATAATGCATAAAACAAACTTCTTCGTACAACATAATGCATAAGACAAACTTCTTCGTACAACATAATGCATAAAACAAACTTCTTCGTACAACATAATGCATAAAACAAACTTCTTCGTACAACATAATGCATAAAACAAACTTCTTCGTACAACATGATGCATAAAACAGATTTAGAAAATAAAATCATCATTGCACCGTTGATTCAGAAATTAACTAAAACAAATACATTAAATCATTGCACATTGATTTATAAGACAGCGTATGACAACTCCAACCCTGTTGGAAGCAAAAAAAAAAAAAAGTAATTTAATTCGTCTACAAACACCAAACAAACATAATATTTTATTCCACGAATGTATTTTTTTTTGTTACTTTAACAAATTTATTTTCTTCCTTTTCCAACATTCCTTTCTATTTAATTAATTTGCCTAAACACACAAATTATTAAGGTTCCTAGAAACAATTGTATATAAATAAATATGTGTGTTTACAGCAAAAAAAAATAAAAATTATATATTTTATTATATCATGTCATATCATCAATCAATTATATCATTTTCTATCAATTATTTTAAGTATGTATTAATTTTTAAATTTTATTCTGCATCTTTTTACATCACATTTGTTTATTAATTATCTACTTCTATAATTGTGATATTTATCAAAAATCTTTTTCAATTGTATAATTTTCAATGAATTTTAAATTTATGCAGAATCAATCTTGAAAGTTTATTTGTATTCATATTCTATTTCTTAGAGTCATCTTTAAAAATGAACAGTTGTTTATAGCCATTAGTTTTGTTACATCTGAATAATTATTAGAAGATATTTTAACAATTTAATAAAATCATTATTATTGTTTATATCATTACTTAATTAGGAAATAATTTTTTTTTAACATTTATACCATAATCATGACGTTTTTCTTTCATCTGGAAATTTTTAATTGTTTATAACCATAAGTTTCATTACATGGAAATCATTTCTAATTTTATATCGAAAATGAATCATGAATTTTTTCAATTGTTTAATACTTATACTCAAGCGAGTGATGTAGGGGTAGTGAACCCAACCACTCATCCACTCTAGCGATCGTGTGAACCCCATCATCCTAAACCAGCCTCGCGTCACAGAGAGAGGAAGAGTTCGGCGGTGGAGATAATACGAGAGGCCCGGAGTCAAGAAGAAATATTCTGTCACAGTCACACTCAATTGTAAATATCGTTAGCCTACGTTCAGTCTGTCGGTTCAGTTTCGGAGTTGTAGTGTCAAGTATACAGTCTTGGAGTTCAAGTCATGATAACAATATTACCAATGATATGTATACCGATATGAGGTGTGATTTATCCCATTCAACATCTACAACCACATCACATCTTCCTCCTACAAAATTACACCTTGTCATAAAAATTCAAAATTCGTCAACCACTTGGTGATGGTAATGTCACAGGTTAACACTAGCTTACATACTACTGGATTCTGAACTGAAAATTTGTACCTGCAAAGAAAGGCAATAAATTTGCCGAAACGTCGGTAGAAATTTAAAAAGAGTTCTTTGTATGACCGAACCTCAAAATCCAATTTACAACACTATTAATAATATAATCGGATTCTAATAATACTAATTATATACTAATTATACTATACCCTAATTATAATTATACTAATATAATAATAATACTAAATTATATATACTTAAATTATTTAATTAAAGTAGTAGTTCTTATGCTCTATTTCTTAAACATATTCACGCACAAGCCTTTTCAATACCGTTCGTGCTACACTACTACAATTACGGAGCCAATCACAATTCAACTATTGATAAATAACCATCTCCATCTTTCTGTTTTTTAACACTGCCTATTTATATACAAATTCGACTCTTCTATATGATTCTACAAACTTCTCAGCAATTCGATAGTAAAAAATAGGTCCCAAGTTTCAATGTTCAAACTGAATGTAATGCAGTAGCTATTTTGCTGGCTAAATATTATTAACACGCAACATTTTTCTTCCGATGTTATAGTTGATGAAGGGTCCAGACATTTATTAACACCATATCATTCAGCTGCTCTACAAATGTCGGTTTTGTCGTTCGAAGATTCTTGGACATCTGTTGATCCTGTTAATTCATGGCAATGTAATTCCCGTTTTTTAAGATGATGGTTATTATTATTATTACTATTTGTATTGTTACTTTATCTCCCTAGGAGCAAAAGTATGAAAAGTATATGATACGTAATTTGATTTTTATTCATTATTTATTAGCGAATGTTAAAATTAGTATATCAGCCATTAGCATTAAGTATGTCATGGTTGTAGTTTCCAATTTCTTTATTTTCTCGTACATCTGATTTTTCATTTTAAAGTTTAAATCCCACTTAAGACCGTAGCCAGATCGTTGCCGTAAAAGTCAGTCCAGTTTCTGAGTTTTTAGGTTTCGTGATTATTATTATTCCTTAATTAGATAAATAACTTCTTTAAATAGCTTTCTTTTTTTTTTTCATTGTTTATTATTTGATACAGTTGATTAATCTGAACGAAATAATATAATACCCAATATTCAAAATGAAGTGATTAAAGGTTGTAGATTTATGAACCTTACTACACCCTTTAGATTATATTTTTCTTTGTAATTTACATTATTCCCGACGTTTCGGCAGCATCATCATGGGAAGATCAATGTTCATAATTTTATTGTAATCAGTGTTGCAATGTGATGTGTTTTATTGTGTAATTTCCAGACTATGACATATGTCTGAATTTTTGTTTAGTAATTTTATTTGTAATTTCCATATATTACATGTCGTTATATAAATTAGTTATGTGATTAAAATTTTTTTCGCCTTAGAACTGGTTATGATAAATTACTTTATGATTTTCAGAGTTTGACCACGTGGTTTCAATTTGGATTTTTAGTGACGAGTATTTTATGTAGGTATCTTCTATTATTGTAATTTTGTAACTGTGGGAGCCCACTAGCTAGGGGCCATTGTGTTAGACTCCATTGGACACTGTGGTGTCTACCACAATGGCTCCTAGCTAGTGGACTCCCACAATTACAGCCTAAAATAACTAAATTACAATAATAGAAGACTTACTTACTTACTTACATCGGCGTTTCCCTCTATTGGGTTGCCGTCAGGTCATTTCTCTTCATACATCTTTGTGGGCCAGTCTCCTTGGCGCAATCCTCTGGCCGCCATTTCCTCCTCTATCTCCTCTTCCCATCGACGAGCTGGTCTTCCTCGCCTTCTTCTTTGTGGGGAGGTCCCATTTTTGACTTTTTCCGCCATTTTTCAGGGTCCATCTGCCTGAGATGCCCATACCATCTCAGCTTTTTCCTTATAACTCTCTCTCCCATGGATTCCTTTATATTCATTTCCCGCCGTACATCTTCATTTCTCACACTATCTGCTCGGTTTTTCCTTAAACATCGCCGCCAAAAATCCATTTCAACTGCTGTTACCCTCCATTATTTCTCTTTAGAAATGGTTTTGTTCCATAGGGTGGAATGGAGCATCCCTGCTGACTTCTTAAACCCACCTTGGTGTCACATCCACCTACTTCTTTCAACAATGAGCCCAGGAACTTGAAATTATCCACTTTTTTACAGGCCTGGCCATCCACTTCTAAATCACCCATGTCGCTTCCCCCCCTATTACCATGTAGTGCGTCTTCGAAAAATTTATATTCATGCCCCAATGGGTGTATTGGTGCTTCAATTTGCGAATAAGGAATTCCATATCGTACCTATCCTGGGCCACGATCACCTGATCATCTGCAAAAAAGAGGGTGCAAAGGTGATCATCCTCAATGGGGAGACCCATTCTTCCGCATTTTCGTAGCCAATCGTGTGTGAGCCTGGCGAGATATATTTCGAATAACGTGGGAGACATACAGCATCCCTGTTTAAGA
>JAAEAF010010501.1:0-27544 GCA_011037195.1 Triatoma infestans
AAAGTAAATCTCCCTCCAACATTAGAGTTTAAAAATTAGACCCCCACGTGTTGTTTCCATTGTAAGAAAAATTTGCCCTTTAACAACCCAAACACGTGTTTTCCCACCCAGCTGACCATACCCCTTGACCTAGTTTAAGAGTTTAGTTTTAAATACAGTCAATGTGAAAACTAACTCTGCTCTGTGCAAGTCTGTGTTGTCACACTGTCTGAATAACGCATCCATCCTGAAGATGGGCGAACGCCCGAAACCGGTCGATGACCACAAAACGAAGCAGGCTACCACGGAAAATGTCTCTGATGCTTTCCAGCTCTACGGAACGAACCACCACAACAAATAAAGATTTTCTTTAAACTTGGAATGCTCACTGCATAGATATAAGCCAATCAGTTTTATCTGAAACATCCCCCCCCTCCCAAAGTTGATTTGAAATAGTTTTGCGAAATTTGTGGTTACTAGGAATAAGAGAAAGTAAAAATTGAGTTTTAATTCCTTCTTTTTTTATGAAAATTTAAATTTATTACACAATCTTAGCTTAGATAATAAGGATGAAATTCATATTTCCTGTGGAAACTCTGTATATAGGCCTCCAGAGGCCTAATCTTATCTTCTAATCTAGCGTGTCCTAGATTTACACCAACCACCTCTGTAGATTTCAAAGTCTTGTGTAAAAGTGTGGTTGTTAGAGGTGCTAATGTAAGAAGTGTGGCTCGTAGCTAGACTGGTTTATCCAGGGAAATAGAGACGCCAAAATTCCCTTGAAGTGGGTAAAAACCACTTTCTCTTCAAGAGGAAGTGGGCAATAGAAGGAATAACGACAACTATTCCAGTATTTCATGTTTGTCCTTCAAAAACACCTGTGGAAGGTTCCATTTTAAGAACAATTCTACAGGTTTGACGTATATTACGCGGGCTGACTTTCACCAGTTCCACTTAAAAGACACATCAAAACATTAATAATAATAACTACAATAAAAGGAAAAAAAGAAATATAGAAATGAATAAGAGAAAGACAGAAGATTAGAAGGACGAGAAGTTAATGCCTGAAGGATGGCCGGCTATGTCATGGCACGTAGATCAAAGTGAAGGTTTATATAACTGAAAGGGACAGAATGTGCCTTCTTTGAATATTATGATTGGCCTGGAGAAAGAGTGACGGAGAGCAAATCTTCAAAGAGAGAAAGAGAGATACTGTATACAATATCTAAGTGCATTATTACATGGGCTTTGAAAATGAAAGGGCGACTTTAATGAAAATAAAATAAAAAAAACAAAAGAAACCTATAGAAATGTTCAAGTGAGGAAATTAAGTAGTGAACAGCGATGACAACACACCTGGCGGCTGTAGAAACATTTTGGAAAAAAAAGGGGGGGTTCCTAGTGATTGATACTTTTAATAAACATTTAAAAAAGACGAAAGTGAAGTGTGTTCGGAGTGCCTTCATTATTTTTATTTTTTATTTAATCATAAAGAGTCCATTAATTTTTTTTTTTTTTTTTTGAAGCGAGAATATAACAGAGCACAATCGTTCTTACGTCAGTGACGTATTCATGTCAAATATATGATGACGTCATGCTTGAACATCAACACTCATTCATTGTCATTATAACTAATATTTAACTATTTAATTTGTTAATGAATCATTTTATCTTTTTATTTTTGCTAATTATTATTATTAACCATTATTAAATAGACAGCATAATCCAAGCGATCATAGATTTTAACACCTTTATTATTAATACTTATTGAAATGATTTGATAATTATCCAAAATTTTTATTACACATAAATGAATGGCTTCAAGTTATTGGCCGCATATTCAGTATCTCAGTCTCTTGGTTTCTACACGAACCAACTAAATGTAAGGAAAATAAAAATCTGGTATAAAATATTCACATTTTCTCTTACTGCTGATGCGATGTCAGATTTTTAAATCTGTTTTTTCACCGGATATACATATACACCGGAACCACATACAAATGCACGCAGTTATGCATATATGTATGAGAACAGCGTAACTCAAAAACAGAAAAATCACAGGAAATTCGAACTTGGCATTGCGTTTGGGTACGTCTGGGTACTACTTTAGGATCCGATAGGAAGTATCTGATGAAATTCCTCAACTGGAAGTAACACTTTACTGAACGGATTTTTCATTTCGTATGATTTTGTGGAGATTGGCTCCAACCATATTCTTTGATCACATTCTTTCCGCTAACGTGTTATTTTAATTTATTCTACGATTCTAATTATCTATAATAATATATAATAATATATATAATTTTAATTAAAATTAAACTTGATGTCAAAATTCTGAGTTTAAAGAATTTTGATAAACTATGGAGGTAATGGAGTACAGCGATGTTGAAGTGTGTTGGTAGGGGTTGTCATGCAATGTCAGCCATGATGGCTTAACAAACAAATTTTACCAGTATATGGACTGGAAGTGTGAGAATAGTAACAAACGAAAGTCGGTTGAATATGTTGAAAAAAAAGAAAATTGAGGTATCCGTGACGACAGCTTTACCCTAAAAGTGCCATTAACTGTAATATACGCTAACTAACATCCGCTCGGAATATCACAGAAACATATTAAAATTTCAAAATTTTCCCTCTTCGTAGGCCAAAAGTTGCGATGCTGGAATCCAGAGAAGATTCAAAAGCTTGTGTAGACACCAGGCGTTAGAGGAAGATATAACCTGTCTAGAACATTCCGAGATCCGGAGAATCCTCAGAGATTTTTATTTAGAAGTGGTGTTGCAGGTATGTAGTCTCTTACCTTTGGCAGTGGATTGGCATAGTAAACCTCTTTTGGTCGCCGTGCACTATCCCCCCCACCCCCCCCCCCCCCCCCAAATAATGTTTAATAAATTTTGCAAGATAAAAAACAATATCAATTTGGATTGCCATAATTGCCGTAAGAGAAATTCGTGTGAGTGATTCACACCAGACTTTTATCCCCTGGTAATAACAGCGCTCCACTTTATATCTACCACAACCTCTTCAACTGTTGCCGCCTCGGTTCGGGACTAGTTCTTTAAAAATAATAATAATATTCTCTGATCACAGGTAACCACTTTCTTCAGGGGCTATTCGCTGTGCGCCAACTGCGACTTGTTCGGTAGTAGGTGTTAATCGTCCCGAAAACATAAAACTGCGAAAACTCAATATAGAAGTCTGCACTGAACCAATACCACTTCCACTTTTAGAACAACAGCTCTAAGAATATTTAACATTGTTAGCTTTGTAATACTAAAATAAAAAACAGCAATTTTATTAAAACTTGAAGTAAAAAAGAGCCAAACTATGCGATTTCATTTTATTTCTTTTTTTTTGCAACCGAAGTAGGTAATAGTTAGTTAATAATGTTAACCATGACAGGAATATACTCTCGTTTAGTTTTCTTTCTTTTTTCAGCTTCCTAAATTACCTTCATGATTTAGTGTAGTTATATCGACATACACACAAACACACTAAACATCCTAGTTCAATACAACAGACAAACCACTAATGTAGTTCGCTGATGCGCATTAGTGTCAAGGTAAAGCAGTTGGAACACTAACGATGGGCCACTTGAAGCTCGTTACAACTATCACGTTAGCACATCCACATATGAAAAAAGTAAAACATGACAACTAAAGTCAATTTTTTTTTTACCTTCGCTCACTCCCTAGTAAGAGGAAGTATTACGAACATGTCAAATTTTCCAAATTGAATTCTTCACCGGAAATACATGTTTTCAGATCCCCAGAGTACAAAAAAAAAAATAGTTCTTATTTAGCGATGGTCTGTATATGTACGTGTGTATAAACTAGATACCTCAAAACGATAAATCACAGATCGCTCAAACTTCCGTTATCGACACTACCACCGCTTCTGACAGGAACGTCAACTGCAAAATTCATCAACAGGAACTGCGACTATATTTAACTCTTTCTTTCTTCAGTTTTTCGCAATTTTAACGAAACGGCTCCGACAATTTTTTTTAAACTGATAACACTGACTACACATATAAAGTGCCACAACTTTTATCTGAAACATTTTCCGGAAAAATTCATTTAAGTAGGGGTTTTGGTGTCGAGGTGGGGTTTTGTTTTCCCTCTAAAGTGTTAATTCAGTTTATTATATCATTATATTATCTAATTAAATTTAATCGGAATTTAATATATTGCTAAAATTTCGAGAATGAAGAAAATTGCTTCATCTGAATTGCTTTTTGACTGAATAGTTATTTTCAGTTTTATTTTTGAGATTTTCTTGAAAACGACGCTAAGAATTTTCTTTAAACTTGGTGCATTAACTTCTCGTATAACGAGCTGTAACTTTTATTTGAAACATTTCTCTGGAAAAATTCATTTAAGGTGGGTTTTTTTTGGGAAAGGTTAGTGTTATGCTTTCCACTGAAGTGCTATTTTAATTTATCATTATACAATTCCATCATCCATACAGTTTTAATCAGAATTAAATATATTGCCAAAGTTACGAGTTTGAGGAAAATCGTAAAACAGGAAGTGTAACTTACTTAACAGTTTATTTCAGTTTTTCAGTGATTTCCTCCATAAAAACACCGATTGGTTTCATTAAGCCGTTACTAATTGTACATACAGGGACCCATTATTTTGGTTGGAAACTTTCTCCGAGAAATTTTCATTCAATGGGTGTTATGGGTGAGGGAAGGAGATTTCGTTTTCCTCGAAAAAGTCTGTATTTATATAATTTAGATTCTCCGAATGCCTGTATCTTGAAGATAACTAAACATCTATTAAGAATTGTAAGATGTTACAATAGAATCATTTAACACAACGACTTAAAACTAAATACATGCGGGTAACTGCAAATCATATTAGAACATAAATGAAACATTCATATCGATTTATTGGCTTGAAAATTGAAAATATAAGCAATTTTGTTTATTTGGGTACAGAGGTAAATATCGAAAATAACATATACTCCGAGGTGAATAAAAGAACAAAGCAGGGAATAAAGCGTCTACTTCGCCAATATAAAAGCAAGTTAATCTCAAGAATAACAAAAATTACAATTCTATCAAAACACTGACGAGACCCGCTATGCATCGAAATCATGGGTATTAAATGTAAAATCTATAAATGCTTTTCGTATCTTTAGAAGGAACATACTAAGAAAGGTATATGGTTCTATACAAGAGCGAGGCGAATAGAGGACACGAACAATAAGGAAATTGATGAGTTGTATAAAAATCAAATCATAGTTTATTTTTATTAAAACAAGACGACTTGAATGGCTGGGGCACGTAAAGAGAATGACTGAGGAATAAATGCCCAAGGGAAACATACCTCCTTGACTGGTACAAGAAGACGAGGTCGATCTTGGAGGAAATAACAGCAGGAAGTTGAGGGTGATCTGAGATGCTTAAAGGTTGTTAGTTGGAAATCTAAAGCAAGCGATAGAGATCTATGGAAACAGGGAAATGAGGGAACCCAAGGCCCTTCCCGGGCTGTAGAGCTACTTAAGAAGAAGAATTATGTAAATCGTAGGGAATATAGTGCGAGTGTTTCACACCAGATTTTTTTTTTCAAGTGCATTATTTCACAATACATAAATGTATTAAAAATACAAAAAAACACATACAAAAAATTAGTTTTAGATATAAAGAAATATCCTTGTATAAATAAACCTGTTCCATATTATTTAAATAAATATGTGTATATATTATATTTAATTAAATATCCATTCTATATTATACTCTGTTATAATTGTAACAGCTAATAAATAATATTTCGTCGTATATAATATTTAAATAATATGAAATGTTGGCTAGCCGAAAGGGGAAATCGTTAACTTTCTACATTATTCTTGCAAAAAAAAAAAAATAGAGGCAAATAAACCAAAAAAAAAAAAATTGATTATATTTGCATGAATAAATGCAGAAATGTGCACAAATGCAGTCCATTCTAACAAAGTGCATATACGTATTTATAAAATATTGTTATGACAACTTAGGTATTACAAATAGGTAGGTGTTTTGTCACACCCTACCCCGCCTGCACGCTCAGCTCAGTAGATATCGCTTGTCTAATAAATTTTATCATTTCTCTATTCCTCCTCCATTTCGCAAATCCCTCCCCCCCCCACTATATTATATCAAAGAGATAGTTTCTTTTCTCCCCACCCATATTATTCTATCAAAAAGATAGTTTTTCATGTTTAGTGGAGTATTGTGCTAGAATTGGTTTAAATTATGAGCATTGCATTTTTCTATGACATTGTAGAAACTCTTATTTCTTGATTTGGATAAATGGAAAAGGGAAAGGAAAGGGTAAAAGAGGGGAAATGAATATGCAATTATTTTGAATGTTATAAATATTTGCCAGGAAAATTTGTATTCAATAATTGCATCTCTTCCTAATGAGTAAACTAAACTGCAAATGCCCCTCTCCCCCCAATTGTGGTATGGAACACGCACACGAACTTTTCCTCACCAATTTATATAATTATAAGATACTGCAGTGAGTATAAAGCATGGCTTGTTTGGCCATAACGGGTGCAATGAGGACAACAACGACATTGGTGTTGGAAATATGCTACTGGCATTGGAACTTCTACAACACTCGGCAACAGTGAACTTGATCCACTTCCGGTTGATAGATTTTGACCGAAACCTTGTCGTACCGGAAGCAATGGTGGTATCTAAATAAAATATCTTTGTTTGTTGTATTTTCGTTTTTGTCTTGTTTTTAAGAAGTTATGTTCAAAACGCACACTGACTCAGACACACATGTACAGACTTGTTTTTTTAAATTCTTGTTTTTGTTTCATATTTAAGGATATCATAACATATATTTGCGGTAATGATTGAATTTCGAAAATTTGATATGTTCGCAATAAGGTCTCTTAATAGTGATGAAAAACACAACTATTCTATTCATTGATAATAGAACCAATAATTAACGTATCATTAAAATTTTGCAGACTGATAGGGAGAGCAATCATTAATAAGAAGTTTAATTATAAAAAAAAAAAAAATAGAATGTTTACAAAAATTAATTACAGTAATAAAAATGTTAAGTATTTAATTTAATTGTTTCTTGTATATGGTCGTCAGTATATCTGGATTTAATGACCTGTAATTTTTTTTTTTTTTAACCATCATAAAGTGTGTAAATTGTGTCATTAGATGACGCGCACCTTGAATGATAAAAACTAATAAAACAAAACACACAATCACATACAAAGAAACAGACATACAAACTAGTCGCAACTACGACTTAGCTATATATATCTATATATATATATAAGCCAACAATAGAAATAAATGACAACATTTAATGTGCATAAGATTTGAAGATGACCTCGCCATTAACGTCTTTTTTTTTCTACTTTTTAACTAATAACTACCTTCTAACTCCCCCACCCCGGAGGATTGTATAATTTGAATTTATTTATTTATGAAATGGATTCTTCTTCAATAGCTCATCAAAATTCCAAACTTGGAAACCATCAATTATGTAGATCAAACATCAGCATAATGAAGGAACATTTCTTCAATCTTCAATCTACTAAAAACATCTTTCTCTCGCCACCTTATATTTCACCATTGTATTCTTTACAAATGTAAATAACCCTTCTAGTAGGAAGGTGATGATGTAAATAACTATTTACCATCAACAATTGCAAGTAATTGAGAGACTATATTATTATTTTACTATTGCTATTATCTTCTATATTTACATTGTTTACTTTTCTTCAACTGAAATTACTTTTAATTTTTTTATGCAAAATATCCTCCATTCTCTCTCTCTCTCTTTCTCTCTCTCTCTTTCTCTCTCTCTCTCTTTCTTCTTCTTCTTCTAGTAAGAGGAAGTTTTGCAGTCATGCCAAATTTTTAAAATTGAATTTTCCCCAGAAATACGTGATTTCAGGTCCCCAGAATATGGGGAAACAAAAATCTGGTGTGAGACACACCCCCACACACACACACACACACACACACACAAACTTTCTCTTACTGGTATTAATATAATAAATTATAAATAAAATTACAACTTGTCATTAAACATCAAAATTTATTCATTTGTCCCAACATAAATATGGAGATGGTGGGAGGTAAGGGAGGGGAATAATTACCCACTTAGAGAGGACTACTGAAGTGATTGAAGAGAGTGCCAATAATATTAAACAAAACACATTTGAAGTTTAATGTCACAGATTCCTCAGAATCTCCAGGGAAATGTTTCAAATAAAAGTGATCCGGGTATTTACGTCTTTAGAGAGTATATGAAGTTTAAAAAAAATCGTAAAAAACCGGAAAGACTAATCCATTAAAGACGCACTTCCGGGAGATGGATATTGCTAGAAACCTAATGTATATGTGATGGTAGTACATAGACTAGAATACCAAGTTTGAGCTTGCCTGCGACATTTCATTTTCCACATATTTTATTCACATACACACCCACACACCAACACAAAGTTAACAATACAAATTGGCGCAGGTGTTATCAAGATATGGCAGAGCTAAAGAATATCTTTACCGCTGCATTATTTGGTCATATCCAGTGTGCAGATGTGAAACTTCTTCATTGCATACGTGCTATTTGATGGCAGCTTAATCGAAAACGTGCTCTGTTTATGCAGCAATTGAGGAGTATGCGATGGCCACCTTCCAGGACTGAGCAATTGGACGATGAACAGTGTTATGCTTTTTGTAAATTTGTAAATAAATTGATCTTGAGAGACTTTTAGAATAATCTTGTATATATTTAGAGTAATTTATTTAATTCATTGTAAATGTTATGGATGACGTGTTCATAAATGCATGTATATATTTATGAGGCATGCAGAAATAAAGAAAACCACACACCCACCACATTTTTACGTTCTCTAATTCCTAGTAAGAGGAAGCATTGCGATCGAGTCAAATATTCGAAATTGATTTTCACCGGAAATTCACGTTTTAAGGTCCTATGAGTTCGAAATAAATGTTCTTAGAACGCTCAGCATGGTCAGAGTGTGTATGTCCGCGTGGGTTTTAACAGAATATCTCACAGGAAACTCAAATTTAGTATTCCGTTTGGATACTAACCCGTTAATAACACTAAGATTTCCCAAATCCAACGACCGGAAGCTCGAGTTTAATGCATCTTTTTTTCTTCAGTTTTTCATGATTTTCTGGGAAAAGGCTCCAAAGATTTTCTTTCAACTTCGTATACAATCTACACACATAACGCCCGCTCAGATATAGAAGAAAAATCCTCGCTATCAGTTTTATGCCCAGCTCAAATGTTTTGCGCTGGAAAGTCAATTTTGAACGGTTGAAATATTCGCAAAAATTTTCTCAAAGAGCGGTAAGAGAAGTATTACTCGCATGATTTTCTCTTACTGCGTTTAATAGAAATTATAAAATTTACCAATTTTCCTTAAAAATAGAAAATGTTTACTCTGTTGCCCAAACTTATGTATGTTGGTTTAACAAAGATGACACCGTACAGAATCCTGACTGTATTTTACATTGTAATTCAGAAGACGTATTCCTTAAAAGATTAGTAAATCAATTTTTCCATATACTCTCCAGAAGCGTATTCTATAAATTGCCCTTCCGGTTGATGGATTTTAACGAAATTGTTACAGTATTGGTACTTAAACTTAATTATTAATTATAAGCTTCCTGTGATTATTCATTTTTGAGATATTTTGGTAATGCATAAACAAATTCGTTTAAAAATATTTTTTTCTATACAGGACACGTCAACTTGTGTTTCCGGTAAAAACTCAATTTGAAAACTTGAAACGATCGCATTACTTCCGCTTATGATAGTAACGATAGCAAAAAAAAAGAAAAGGAAATTGAAGGAGGCTTTCATGGAAAAAATCTCTTGATTATAATTCATATAACTTTAGTTTTTAACTATTTCTAACAAACAACCGGAAGTGTTTTATAAAACAGGTTGTGGAAGGAGTAAGAAATATTTCCTGATCGCAAAATAACTCTGTTCTTCCGTATCTTATTCATAATTATATTTTCAAATATTGAATAAATCATAATCAAAATTAAGTAAATTTAACAAAATTTAAATTTATGTAGAAATCATTATTCTTTAAATAAATTCAGTCATAATAAACTAAATTACGAAACTATTATAATTAGAGCCTAAAGTGTTATTAATTATGCATATTAATTATACATATTTTAATATATTAAAAAAAAAAAATGGTTTTGATGTGTGTGTATCAGTGTGTGTTGTGGTAAAAATATAGCCTAGATACAGATAACAGCGGTGTAAAGTGTTGACACGTGTCCCTCACCCGCTTCTTCACCCCGGCTTCTTGCTTTGGCAAGAAATGGCGTGACATATAAAGCCTATCCTAGGAGTAAAAAGCACGTGGCAAAACATCCAATGCACGACATCCACTGAAGGAGGAATACAATGCGAAGTGTGGTGAAGGAAGACTAGGAAAGAAACTATCCATCTCTCTCTCTATCCGCAGTCTCTTTGTCTACTTATCTACTTCTCTAGTCAGACACGACCTCTGGTTTGTAGGAAACTTCTTAAACTAAACAAGTTCTCTTAAAAACATCACGTTCTCTATTTTAACAGAAGTATGTAACTTCTAATTAGTTTGGTCGTTTAATAATTATTCATTTGAATAATGATTTGTTCTGATTTTCTTTTTTTATTTACGGATTCATTAGCAAATATATGTTGTAACACCAGGTGTGAAGACATTCATACCATATTCTCTTAAAATATTCAGGGTTTACTTGTTTGTCCGACATGCAACCATGAAATTACCTCATCGATGACATATTTCTGTAAAAGATTCCCTGCTTCAACTAACTGCCCCAATGATTATTAGTTAGATAAATTTTCATGGAGAGGAAAACTTTCGGTGCTTAAAATATTGGCGATAATACCGCTGTGCGTTTTCATAAATAATAATATCTCTGAACATTGGAAGCATCTAGCGCAACTTGACTTCGTGAAAAGACAGATAATTAATGTTGGCAAAGCCTGGCGAGATACTTGGTAACGTGTTACTTGATGGCTCCGGAATGGCAAATAGGACTGGCTAAAATAAGGATTATTTTGAGACAGAAGGTCAATTGACTTCCTATCAATCTCCTGGTGTTGTTTTTGGATGACCGGGTTTTACATTGCTCGGATAGCCAGTAACTAAATGCTTGTGTCTGTACTTTCAAATTGGTACCGGAACGTCATAGAAGACTGAAAGAGCTTCAAAGATATTCTTCTAGCATGAGCTAAGCTCATATTCGGAATCTCGAAGAATGAGGTGGTGAATAGATTGGTCTAATTAGACCCCTTCATTGGGCCACTCAAGCCTGCTGTTGGCATGTCTTTATTGTACATGCATGTCAAACTTTTTAGACGTGCACAACATCACAGAGTTCATCCGTATTGACAATCCTCAGCTATCTGGTTGGAACCCTAATGAGCACTACGTTTTAACCGAGCCTTCTCGTAAAGGAGCTCATGCCATACTCTTTTTTGTTACGAATTTGCGGCACAGAGAAATATCCATTTTATGATAGATTGCCTGGGTGTTAAAAGATTAGATTCAAAAAGTTCGGTCATAAGAGGTCGTAAGGATGAGCTCAGGCTAATTCCCCCTTAAGTATATTGAGGCAATTTTTTTTCGGATTTTGTGAATATTAGATTGATTTGACCCGGCTCAGTTTTTTTGTTTTAGACCCTGCTGGTACTTATTTTTCTTTGAGGGGTAGCTTCATGGGCCACAAGTGGCTTTGGATGGTGTGTAGGGCTTGGTCCCTTCCCACAGAGGAAAACACAGGAGCGCAGCGGTTAAATTCTAACTTCCTTCTTCAAATTTAGAATACTTCCTGAAGAGATATATGTGCAGTAAACATTGCTAGTTTAAAGGTAAATTATTAATTGGAATTGTGATAATTGCAGTGAGAGAAAGTTGTGTGAATGTTTCACACGAGATTTTTTTTTTTTTTAATTCGGGAGCGATGAATTCTAAGTTAAATAATAATATAATAATTATACAATTTTTTTTATTTATTTTTTTTAAATGAATGTTTAATAGGTTGAAACAAGTTGTTATAAGGCTGTATTGAAGAGCCGAACTAAAAACAGCTAGTAAGTGATATATACGTGACTTGACTAAGTAACGTGAACAACTAAAGGCTAAGACTGTGTTTGAAACTAAGAAACAAAGTTGGCACTTTGGCGGCAACAGACACACACACACACACACATTGACTTTGGCAAAACAGCGACATGTGACAAGTAGAGGTAGGTTACTTTGAGTTCAGCCGGCTCACACTATACACCTTTGCTCCAGAAGAAAGTTCCAGCAAAGTCCTCCAGTTCTTCCCTTTTTTTTTTCTTCCTGCTCTAACCGTCTGCAGTTGCCGCTATCCTCTAGTTCTTCTCTCTCTCTCTCTCTCTCTCTCTATATATATATATATATATCTCCAACTAACCTATGCTCATATCCAATTAACTATACACAACTATATAACGACCGCTAAAGTGGTAAACACAACCATCAGTAATTGAATTCTCCCTCCCTCTCTTCCGCTTCTTACAGCTTAGTGTGATTGGCTCCTTTCCTATCAATCTTGGGAACCCGTGGAGGAATTGAAATAGCTTTCCCAGTCGTTTACTTTGGTTACCCAGTTTGAATGATTAAATTGTTTTTCAAACATTTTTAACAAGATTATTTGAATTGTAGTAAAAGTTTCTATAAGTAAACTACTTTGAATTCTTCTTGCATGACTAACTATTTCTTCCGCTACCTGTTCTTTATCACTTCACCAGCTGGTTAATTTCCTTGTTCATGAATATTTGTACTTTAAAACTTATTACAACAATGATACTGATGATAAGGGGCGCCTTGGTATGACTGCTAATGGAAGTATTGAGTCCAGGTTTTGTGTGGCAAATTTGTTGGGCGTTAGATCCCATTATATTTATATTAGAACATCGAGACTGAGTTCTTACCGGAAATAGATATTTCGAGAACTCAAGAATTTTTTTTTTTTTAAAAATTATTTGTTTGTGTTTCTGTGTAAGTAATGTAAACAGTAAAATAAAATGATGGTCGATGGTGTTGAAATGATTGTCACAATCTTACAACTTCTACTTTAACACTCCACTTTCTACAGGCCTTAAGTCTAATTCAAGGTATTTTGGAAACAATTGTTCTCTACAGAGACTCTACGAGCTCTCTAGAAGGCCTAAGTATCTATACTCAGAGGACACTATCATCCAACACATACATGCGGAGTTATACAACTTGTATTTAAGCGGAACTCAAGTGATTTTTGTGTGGGTACCGGGGGCATTCAGGTATCCTCGGTAATATAGAGGCCGATAAGTTAGCCAAATTGGCTGCAGTAATGCCACCGACTTTAGGAAAGTGTTCCACTCAAACTGTAGAGACCGTATGAGCAAGGTATGTTAGAAGTTGTGGTAGAATGAGTGGAGAGTGGGGTGAAGCAGACAACAAACTGAGAGAAATGAAAGAGAGTGGTCTCCCTGGATATCCCTGGGTAACTTCAATAAGAGGTGCCAAACAGAAAGAGGGAAATTGTGACTCGCCTAGGGAGTGGCCTTAGCCAACATCTCGCCAACAACCGCTTCTCTTTGATACCTGTAATGTCCTGCTCACGATTGAACATATTCTTGTGCCATGTCAAAGATACAAGATCCTCAGAGAATCCTACAAAATATCATCAACGGTTAAAGGCAGCCGAGGATCACTCAGTAATCGAACACAGTGTCCGAATATATCTAAAGGCGACTCTCTTTATTTAAAAGTATTTGATTTCTCGATTGAGTTTTGTTGGCTTTAACTCGAGTGTGTAAATGTTCTACTTCTCTCCTTCTCAAATAAATAACTGTTATTTTTGCATTTATAATCGAAGTTTAAAAAAAATCGATGGAATTCATTTTGAAAAAAATCTGGTGTGAAGAATCTGGTGATCTGGGTCACACGACTTTTTCTTACTGCGATCAACATAATTATAATTGACTAATTCTGTTCAAACTTCTTACTAGATGTAGCTGCCTTCAATGTACATGATTGGTGGAATCTATACTTTATAAACACTACTTTTTGAGGAAAGCATGAAATTGCTCCTCCTCCTAAACCTCCCTTAAATGAATTTTCTCGGTAAAGGTTAAAAAAAAAACAATAAAGTGATAGGTCTCTGTATGTATGGTTAGTGAAATAACAAGTTTAATGAAACTCGTTGGTGTTATCGAGAAAGTCGCAAAAAACTGTTCACCAAGTTCCACTTCCGGTGAACCAATTTTCTTCAAACTCTGAATTTTTGCATCACATTTAATTATAATTAATATTGTATAGTGAACTGAAACACTTTGGAGATAAACCTAACCCCATCCTTTCCCACCAAAAACCCTCCAAAATGAATTTTCCTAGAAAAATGATTAAAATAATAGTTTTAGCTATTCGTTGGAGCTATTTTAGAATAAAAAGAAAAAGTCCTAAAAAATTGAACAATCGCTTTAGTAAAGTGTTACTTCCGGTTGACGGATTTCAAACAAAACATGATTGTCGGGTCTATATGCTAGCCATACACAGAGACCAATTTCTAATAACCACTTTTTTTTTACCTAGAGGACGTGTATATCGGGTGAAAATTCTATATCGAAAATTGGACACGATCGCAACACTTACTCTCCTACCTGCAGTAAAAATACGAAAAAGTACCTCCCCACCCCAAGAAACCACTAAAATCGCATTTCTGGGGTGAATTTAATTGAAACCTTTTGTGTAGATGATGTTGTGGTAGTATTTAAAACTATTAATGCAAATTAATACATGTACAAATTTTTCATTGTTATGCATCTGCTAGCACTGAACTAAATTTCGCTACAACTTTATGCAAAAACGCAAAAATCTTATCAATTTTCATTTAAATTAATTGGATTTTAAGGTCATATTAATAAAATAAAATAAAAAAAGGACATTTAATAGGTGTGTTTAATATTTTAATATTCTTGAGGATATTAATTAATAATTTTAATATGTATCTTTAAAAGGAATAAGAAATCGTTTAATCATTTACATTATAATATTAATATATGTATATATAATTTTTTTAAACGATCAGTAGCAATTAGTTTTTAATTTGAATGTCCCTGAGAATGAAATCCATTTTAATCGTTGTTATAAGCTTAAAAGCTCTCGCTAAAAACCAGTTGGTCACACAGCAAGTTTTTATTTTTGAATTAGTTCCCATCTTCTTCGTTTATATAAACATATATATATCGATCATTAATGTAGCTATTGATCTCTATTTTCCGGCCTGTATAGAATTAATTTATACAAATAAATTTATAAATATAAATATATATATATATATATTAACAGCTGATTTCTAACAGCTGATTAGATAAAATATATTATGATATTTGCGTTCACTTCCCGTTATCTGATGGAAATTGTGTGTGTGTGTGTGTGTGTGTGTGTGTGTGTCCACTAAAACAGTTAGCCAGTGTTCTCCAATATTTTTTTTTTAAATCTCATCGCTTTATTTAATTTATTTTTTATAATATTTTTCATTGTCAGCCATTCACTGATATTTATTTATAGTTATTATATACTCCGTCTTATATTATATATATTAGAATATTAATATAGAGTTTTGAAATGTTATTAAATTAGTCTCAGTCATCCAATTAGAGCCTTGTTAACATTCCAGACACGTGCTCTTTATCCAAAACTTAGTATAGCAGTTTATTAATTAATTAATATTAAACCAAAAAATTAACATTAACAATGATTTGGACAAAAAAAAAATATAATGTGAAATGCTCAGACGCCTTTCCTTTACGACAATGGTTATACAAATGTTGTAGGGCAGGCAAAAGAAGGTCACCTGAGGCAGTGAGGCATAGAAGAGTGGATAAAAACTTTTAAAGAATGGCCATACTGATATTGAGAACAAGATAAGATAAGCGAACCAATTTCTTCTCTTCAAAATTGATGAGACCAATAAGAAGTGGCGGTTGGAGAGAGTCAATATTAGCAGTGTTGGGTGGAGGCCACTCACAACGGGGCGAATGGAGGGAACTAATGGCATTATTTTTAATGCCTATTAGTCTGATGGCTCCAGGCAGAAAGAAACTGGTCTGTTTGGAGCTGGAGCTTGGCTAGAGGGACACTGAACAAAGGAAGATCTGTGGCTTTAGTGAGTACAGCCACTGTTTTCCAGGCAGAGGATTAATTCCTCGTCAATGAGACTTACATTTAATGCAATCTATAATTTTATTCAATAATATTTATTGAATGCAATCAAATCATTATTGTTATTATTCTCCCACTGATACATTATAAATAGAGACTGTATCCGGTGATGGTGATGACTAGTTTATTATGTGGTAATTATCGACATAATATCGACAATCGGGTTTTCAGGCGTTCTTCCATCTTCAGGATGTCTTCAGTTAAGTTTATTGCAGACACAAAGTAATTTTTAAAAAGAATTTTATTATAATACAAACTACATACAGTACAGCAGCTCAGAGAGGAAAAGACAAACATTAAGGAAAATGAGAGTTTATATAATATCAAATGAGAATTTATACAATCAGCAGTATGGACAGCAATAAGGGTGTGAACCGTGCTGTAACTCCTCCTTCCTTAAGTTTGAGGCTGTTCTCAGCCTTCAGGCAGGTAATTGAGGGTAGCGGTACAGTCCTTCATCTGCGGTGGATTCTTCGACTCTAGCATTGGCCTCTCGGGAATGCTTTGCATCTGTTTATAGTGGAGCATATATATATTTAATATTAATATATTATATATATATATATATATATATTATATATATATATATTATATATATTTATATATTATATATATTTATATATAAGTGTAAAGAAACCAAATGATGATAATTGATATATCAAAGAATATATAAAGGTGTGTTCGTCAAGAGGAAGTTCATCTATTTCCTCTAAGGGTTTAATATTGGCTTCCTGTACTTGTTGAAATGTAAAATTAGTGTAGTACTTTTGTTTGGGTAATTCTGAAGGAATTAAAATGTTGCTTTCCTAATAGACATAAGGCTGATTAAAATTTAGTAATTTCTCTGAGCTGTTAGGTGACAACAAAGCAGTAAGTTTTGGATATACAGTAATATTCTTATTATTATTATTATTATTTTTAAAGCGCGTCAACATCTATGGTCATTGGCTTCTCAGTGCACTGCCAGCCTCCGTATAGTGTTCTCTCGTTACAGACTACACTGTCCATCACCGGACAGTGACCGTAGAGGGCTCCTAGGAAGAGAAAATCTAAGGGTAGCTAGCACAGCTGGATTCTTATTAATAATAATTACAATAATTCTGCTTATATTGTAAATTAAATATTGATTTATAAGTGGTATATACTTTTTAAACGAGGATACCTTATTTATAATTAAAGATTTACAATATGAATTTCTGCAGGAATATTTTTCTCTAATTAGTACGCAATTGCCTGTGAGAATTTCGTTATATCTTAGCGGAAGGGAAGGATATTCATGTGTGGTGATAACTTCGTTATTTTTGTAGACGGGATAGGATAAAAGGAAAAATGTTTCATGAGTTGGGGATTGCAGGGGTAATTTTTTTTAAATAGGAAATATTATTCACGTGAATACCACAATGTACGTATTATAATCAATCGCCATAATATTTCTGGTTCATTTAAATCAAGAGTATCTTGGAACTCCTTATTATGTTACTAAGTTCTTTGTGAGATATGTTGCCAGACTGCAGTACGTTCAATTTACAAAATTCTAAACTAGTTTCTAAGTCGGTTACTTTGTTGTATATAAGCATAAGTATATTAAATAAAAATGAACATTGTTGTTTTATTTCGGTGGTACTGGTTTCATTTGTAAAGAGTTTAAAATAGATTGTTAGTGTGTATAATTTTGAAGTCTTTGTTAAACTTTTCTACTAGTCTTTTGTTGGCTGTGGTTTTTTCGACGTTATGTATTAGGTGGTATTCGTTAGACTGGACTTTCTGGAGTATTCCGTCATATTTTGCTTTATCGTTGGCGTCCGTATTACCAGTAAGACAAGATATTGCAGTTCCTAATCCATTTATGAGTCCTCTTCTGGTTCTATGTCCGTTGGGTAGTAGGTAATTTAATTTCGTTTTGGTGTATTTTAAACGTAGATTACTAATGTGATATAATATTTATCCTCTGTCTTATGGTTAGTGAGGTCCAATGATTTTTCAACATTGTCTAATTCCATTTGTAAGTAGTACTTTATGTTGATGTTGGGCATGTAAGTGTAAGTCTGGTGGATAATGAATGATTCTTCGATTTTGATGGGGCTCATACCGGGCGTTGGTTTTGAGGCTTAGGTTTCATGGAGACGGTATTTTGTGAAAACTAGTTTGGCTGGCTTGAAGACTGAGGATTTTGCTGAGGGCTTCGCCAGTTATATTGTTGGAAGCTGGGTTGGTAATTAGATTGACTCTGTCACCATGGCGTAATTTGAATAATTGTGTTGAGATTGAGGATATCTGTTGAACTGGAAGTTTGTATTTGTGTTGCTTCCTGTACCGTCTAGTCTGTGTCTAGTTATTCTGTGGTCCGTTTTTCGTCTAGTCTGTTAACAAATCCTATCGGGTGTTCTTTAGGGTGTGTTTTCGTGATGGCTAATTCTGCAGTCAAGTCTGGTAGCGTCCTGTTGTGCGCAAAATTTTTCTTTACGCGTTTATTAGTTCTAGTAGGCAGTTGTTGTTAAAAGCTATTTTCTGCTGGGCCATCTATGTGGGACATGGCGGCTTTGAAAAGAAGCCAGTGATTTGCGTCTCATTCCGTCACATCATTTTCCCCACAGTACAATGAGTATAGTTCCTCACATCCCGGGTTCGAGTCCAGCAATGCTGCCCTTAGATTATTTTCTTCCTATGAGTCTCTACAGCTCACTGTCCGGTGATGGACAGTGTTGTCTGTAACGAGGGAACACTTTCCTGAGGCCGACAGTGCACTGAGAAGGGTCTGGGGCGCCAATGACCATAGATGTTGTCGCGCCTTAGAAAAAAAAAAGTTCCTCACATGTTGCAACGAAGTGAGGAAACTTATATGAAGTTCCGTCATTCCGGGGAATATACTCGTAATTTAAAATTTCATGGGGAAGTGGTTTAGTCATTCATTGTAGCATCAGCCATGTTTATTGTTGGATTGATGTTAAGCTTAGGAGATTTAATAAAAGAATTTGGATTCGATATAACGAAATTACTCACGGTTTGATGGTCCTGTGGCAATTCCGGACCTTCTCTTCTGATGATGATGTAGACAAGCCTCTGTTCCTCTGTAGCTGAACTCCTTTGGTCTGAATTTCTTTTTCGTCAGCTAGGCTGAGTTCTTCTTTGTTTTCACAATTTAGAAGTTCGGCTGCCGCGAATGAAGAGTAAAAACTCACGTTCTTTTAATGCGGGAAGTGATCAAGCAAATAATTAAGCGAGAAAAGTAAGTCAATTGGATGTACTTAAAGTACTCGAAGAACTTTCGCGGTCACTGTTTATGGCTGCCAGTTAAGTTTATTGCAGACACAAATTCATTTTTAAAAAGAATTTTTTTTTAATACAAACTACATACAGTACAGCAGGTCGGAGAGGAAAGACAAACATTAAGAATCAGGTAAGCACGTCGCAATTCCCAAGCCTTTTAGTTCCGGCCTTCGCTACCTAGGGCGCTACTAATTGTAGCTTCCCACTTTTTATCACGATGCTGGGTCAGCACCGAACTTGCTATCACGGGAATCGAACCCTGAATTTTCGCTCGAAAGGCGAGTGCGCTAGCCACTAGACCAATGCGTGAGGACACAATTCTTAAAGATGAGCAAATATTAGAAAATTATAACCTACTATATTCTGCAGTATTACATATAATTTGAGAGTACTCCTTATTGTAAATTGTATTTTCTTTTAAATTACCAAGTCCATTATATAATGTTTATTGATACACTAATGAAGAGATATATATATATATCCTCAAAATTTTATCGTCAAATGTAAATTATATATATAAAGAAAGATAAAAAAAAATCAACAGGGTGACAGGTCAAGTCCAACCGATCAAGTCCCCAAGCGGTCCAAATTACCACGCACAGTTTCCCAACAAATATAAATAAACAACCTTAAAAGGTTTTATACACACACACACACACACACACACACACACACACACACAGAGCAATAAATCTCAGTGACTCACCAGATCGATCGTTTTTTGTGGCAACTGTAAATATTTTAAATCATCAATACACTTTGTACTGATTGCAAATGTGCCCGATGCAAATTCATTGAATTTGCTCGACCTCCAAAGATAAGGTCCAGAGGCAGATCTGACCTGGATAGAAAGCTTTAAAAAATTAGCATAGACAAAAGGAATCCGTTCGAGGAAAATGTAAGCACTGGTGAGACAGAGCAAGAGAAATGGCTCGCTTGGTTTGATGCTCGGCCACACTGAAAAGCCGAAGTAAGATAAAGGAGCAAAGAAGAAAACTCCTACAAAGCAGTCCCAAAAAAACATCAAAAAGTGTCAGAAGTAAAATATGCTTAAAACATAAATGTGTCACACAGAAGTAATTAAAAAAACAAAATTTTATATACAGTAATACCTTAAATCTAAACTCAAGTAGGTAATAAGTACATCAACAACACAGCAAATCAATAACATGAACATAATCACAGAGCTAATAATCACTCAATAACAAATGTTCAAAATCTAAATGAAAAAAAAATAGCAAAAACTTGAATCACGGAAACAGGTGTCCACAGAACAAATGAACCTAACAAAACAAAAACCAATAATAGTACATCAAGAAAATAAATACATAACGTTATCTAAACAATTTACATGCAAAATAATGCTGAATAATTGTCAATCCTCAAGTTGATACTATATGGAGAACGTCCTCAAAGTTGGAAATGCATAAACTGCTACATAGTTATAGTTATAGCGAAAATAAGTAGTACACAAACAAAGGAACAACGATGCATATACCTAATTTCATTAAAGGGAATAAAATAAAGATATCCGTTAAGCTCTTTACCACTTATGCTTTAAAAATAATGTTCTTATACATACAAATACTTGCATTCTCCAATTAATTAAACACAATAATTCTGCACATTTTTTATTAATAACTCAAGCACCCACATTAAGTAGAATAAAGTTTCAGTGAAGGGCAGAACAAGTTAAGGCGTCTTGGAATTGAAGTGCTGCATCACTTAAGATTACCTATTTTTTCCGAAAAGAAAGGGAAAGAAATGGAACAAGTTACAGAGTCACTATTGAAAAAGTACAGGAATAGAGCGTGTAATATTTGAATGGTGTGACTGCATCCCTCTATAACAGTTGTAGGGATGTAAAAGTTAATAATAAGAGATGCCCATAAATAAGTTTTTGTCTAACTCTGAATAGTACAAAATGGTTAGTGCAAAAAGGTATTGCTAAATCTCTCAAAGACAACCTATGAATTCAGTGGGACTATTATGGTCACCAGTAATAAATTTGTAAATATAAAAATTTTAAATTCATATTATATGTATATTTTATATAGGTAAGGAATTATAGATAAATTACTGTGTAGAGAAATTAAAATTACAGATATTTCGAATTTATTTAAAACAAATTTCAATAATAAGTATAGATTAACAGATATAAATAAGTATCAACCATATGAAATATAGGAGAACCAATCCATATAAAGAAACTAGACCACGTTAACAAGTTATTTGTTACTTTGTAACCCTGATGATGTCTTAATATAGGACGAAACGTTGGCCGAGTAAATTTTGTTTTATTAATACTGACCAAAATTTATTCAATAATCTACATCATCCACTGTAAATTTATTGGTGAAAATAAATCTAGATCTTTCTTTTTTTTTTTTGTCAATCTCAACGTTCTGAACGTACACTCCTCTCCTTCTATAATGTGCTCCTGAACAAGGGCACCAATGATAACCGAAACGTAGAGCAATAAAGAATTCTTTTTTCTTTAAAACTTCTCTGGCCATTGCCGTATAAACATATTATCATCATTTTTAATTTCTTTAACTGCTACTGTTAGAGAAAGTATCGCAATGTGTCAAATTTTCGATTTTAATTTTTTACCGGAAATACACAAGGCCCTTAAATGAATTTTCCCGAAGAAATGTTTCAGATAAAAGTTATAGCTCTTTGTATTGGAAGGGTTTAGGAGACCTAGGCTCTTCGGTAAGGAATTGCAAATTCGCAATGAGGTTAAATATTTGGGGGTCCTCATCAACAATAAGTTGAATTGGCGGGCCCACATTGAGTATATTTGTGAGAAGGGGCAGAAGGTTTTCTGGCAGTGTAGGAGATTAGCGGGTAAGACCTGGGGAGTTAATCCCCGAGGTGTCCATTGGATCTATGAAAAGTTGGTGAAGCCAAGGATGCTGTATGCAGCTGTGGTGTGGTGGTCTGGCTCCTTGGTGGGGAGGAATAGCAAAAAGCTGTTGGGAGTACAGCGTACGGCCTGTTTGGCTATTACTGGCGCGATGAGAACGACACCGACGGTGGCATTAGAGATGCTGCTGGGGCTAATCCCCCTTCAGTATGTGGTAGTGGGAGAGGCAATGAAAGGGTACCTCAGTATGAGGTGCAAGGGAGAATGGGTGAGAACCTTCCGGGGGAATCACACTAGGATTGAGGACAAAATTTGGCGAGTAAACCGATTTTTGCTATCCAAACTTGATGAGACGAGCAAGAAATGGGGATTTGAGAGAGATTATGAGATTACGATTGGCAGTATAGGAGATGATAACCTTACGAGGCCAACGGAGTCGGGCAGCGGCATTATTCGTTGCTATTCAGATGGCTCTAGGCAGGAGGGTACTGGCCTGTCGGGGGCGGGAGCCTGGTTTCAGGAACTGGATAAAGAGAGTTCGGTGGCCTTGGATGGCTTGGCCACTTTTTTTCAGTCTGAGGTGGTGGGCATCATTGAATGCTGCCACCTGGTGGGGGAGTGGCAGGGAGAGTTCAAGGAAGTGCGGATTTTCTCGGATAGCCAAGCCGCACTAAGGGCTTTGAGTAAGCCTTGGTGGAGTTCGAAATTAGTGGGAGAATGTCGGAGGAAGCTCAACGCTTTGGCTCGGAGGGGTAAGGTGCATCTCTATTGGATACCCGGACATGCGGGAATAGAGGGCAATGAGAGGGCGGATCGGCTGGCCAGGGAGGGATCATCATTACCATTTTGTGGTCCTGAACCAGCCCTGGCCGTTACAAAGACGTTTCGCGACAAACAGATTAGACTTTGGGAGACGAGAGCTTTGGAGAAACGCTGGGGGGACACGCAGGGGTGCCTCCAAGCTAAAAGATTTATAAAGGCAGGTAAGCAGAGAATCTCGGAGTATCTCCTGTCTCTTAGTAGGACGGGTTTGAGGACCTTGGTAGGAATAGTGACTGGACACACTTGGGTGTCCAGTCACTTGTTTAACATAGGAAAGACGCGGAGTCCCATTTGTCAGAACTGTGATGACGGAGTTAGGGAAACGGTGTATCACTACTTATGTCAGTGTCCCCGTTTCGCTGGAACTAGCTTTCGTATATTTGGGAGGACACCACTCTCGCAGGATTGTCTAGGCGAGTTGGAGTTTAGGGATATCTTGAGATATTGTAGATTAACCGGCAAGTTACCGGGGGAGACTAATTAAGGGGTTGCGGGGGGTATCGGGGGGATAAGAGCCATATAGGCTTAGGTCCCGCGCCTTTGGGCACCCGTTTCCGATAATAATATAGCTCTTTGTATTGTATTTAATAAACCAAGTGTATAGAAAATCTGTGGAGCCATTTTAGCAAAACTCACAAAAATCTGAAAATACCATTTAGTAAAATGGTATTTCCGATTGGTGCATTTTGCTCGAAATCTTCGTGTCTGATGCGGTTGTAGTAGCTAAACGGAATACCAACTTTGAGCTTCCTGCAACTTTTCGCTTTTTAAATATACTCTTTTCACACACATCCATACACACACACAAACCATTTTCTAAAAACCAACTTTTTGAACTCAGGGGACCTCAAAACATGTATTTCCGGTGAAAACTCAATTTCGAAAATCTGGCACGATCGCAATACTTACTCTAGTATTATTAGTAAGAGAAAGTATTAGAGATAATAGTCAATTAAGATGGGACAAATGATTCATATATTAAATTATTTTTGGTCTAAATTGGATGTTATGATCTTATTTGGCTTGATGATTATGGTGAGTATTCCCCCCATTGTTTTATTAGTTACAACATTTAATGATAATTATTTCTCTCGTGTACTACAACAAAACTTGAATCTCATTTACTAACATTATATCCGCCTGTTCGTCTTTATTAATGCGCCTTCTATTTATTTATTTTTTTAAATGTATTTTACTGTCTTTTCTTTTCTTTGTGTGACATTATTCTCAGGATAAACTAGTGATGAATATAATGATGATTGTTATGGAATTTCCTTCAGTGTTATGATGTTTTATTGTCATGTTACCTACGTATTTAATTGATGATAAATTCATCAGATAATACACAAACATAAACCACACCTTAGATCCGGGTATAATATAAATATATCAGATCCGTATTTATTTGTCCTCGTGTCCATAATAGTTTACGTTCAGCTTTAAAATTTATATTTATTTAATTTATTTTATTGATTTGTTAACGGTTTTCTATGAATTATTTATTATATAATATATATAGGTAATCCATTTATTAGGAAATTTTCGACTATAAAAGGATATTGATTGCTCAATTTTGAAATAGAATTACTTACTTATAGGAGCAGATATGAGTTACTGTATTATATTTCTTTTCTTGAGTTGATGGAAACATTTATTTACAAGTTTGTGGGAATCAGTGTGGAGAGTTGTTCTGGCTTCCTAGGAAGTAGAGTTTCAAATCTAGGCGCCCCCCTTTTTTCTTTATCTTATTCCTCTAATAAGAGGAAGTATGGCGATCGTGTCAAATTTTCCAAATTGTTTTTCACCGGCTTTGTACGTCACTGAAATGTGGCTTCTAGAAAATTGTGTGCGGGTGTATGTGTGTATGTATTTTAGCACAGCTCAACAATGAAAAATCATAGAAACTTGACATTCCGCTTGGATTTATCACCATGGAATCCTGACCGGGAGTTATCTGGCAAAAGTCTCGTACCATTTTAGTGAAAAAAATTTCAGTTTTTTTATTTGCAATAAAAGATTTTCTTTAATCTTGTTAAATCGGTTACAATATAATAAAGAGCTACAACTTTTATTTGAAAAATTTATCTGGGAAAATTCATTTAAGGAAGGTTTAGATGGGTGAGGTGGGGTTATGTTTTCCTCTAAATGTTTTTTTTAGTTTATTATATGATTTTATTATCTAAATAAGATTAATAATAATAATATACTTTATTATACAATTAGTCATATATACAAAAGAAAGAAAGAAAACAAGTATATACGGCATGGATAAGTTATCCGTCTGCCGGAGGTTGATGTTTAATCAATTACTGTGAAGTCTAATTATAAGAAAGTTGAAAAAAAAAAATTAAAAATTGAAATACTGAACAAGTTGGTAACGATACTGCCAGGCGTGTCGTGCATAATTAAGAAGTGATTGGCAAGAAGATGAATTTAGGAGGGATATTAAATGAGATCTGGATAACTTCTTACAGCCAAAATAAAGTAATCTAAGTTCTAAAAGAATAGCTAAATAAGATTAAATCGGAATTAAATATGTTGCCGAAATTTCGAGTTTGAAAAAAAAATGCGTTTGATAGGAAGTACGTTTTAGGCTAAAGACAGACAGAGCAGTTTCAACCGAAGCGTTTAACGAGTCGGTAGCGTTCTAACAAATCACACTGAGCTGTTTGTCACAGCGGTTTCAACCGAAGCGTTTAACGAGTCGGTAGCGTTCTAACAAACCACATTGAGCTGTTTTATTAAGCGATTTGTGCAGTGATCGATACGGATTGCAGTATGGGCGACGTGGTGTATTTGTCAGTATTGTATTTGCATTGGAAAATTTGTAAAAAAAAAACAAACAAAAAAAACGAAGAATCCAGTTATCACAGAAAGGCAACAAAAAGGGCATTTTCATACGTTGTTTGCTGAACTACAAACAGACGATGAAAAATTTTTTAACTTCACTAGGATGTCGCGAAGTACTTTAGATGACTAACTCAAATTTGTCAAGAAAAGTCAGCAACATTTTCTTCTTATAACTCTATCGTTGTATTCTTTTATCCTTTATATAAAGGAATCCTAAAGTGCCGGTCATTACCGACTCTTGAACGCTTCGGTTAAAACCGCCGTGTCTGTCTTTACCTGTCTAACTAAACATTTTTTTTGACGGGTGGTTTTGATTAAATTAACCACACTAATTATAAAAACAGAAACCTATCACTTTTATTTGAAACTTCTTTCTGGGTAAGTTCATTTAATAGGGTATTGATGGTGGGATAAATTTATGTTTTTCTTAAAATAAAAAAAAAAAAAAAATCATTTTAAGCTTAGATTCCCCCAAACTAATTCTAACATTGAAGATAACTAAACATCTACTAAGAATTATCAGTTTGAAGATAATTTTCAATTATAACTACGAGAAAGGCGTGTAAGTATTCACACCAGATTTTTTTCCAATAAAGTACGTAACAAAAAACTGATAGGCATTTGTTTGTGTCCAGATTTGGAGAGAAATTCCTTTTTCTTTATTTTTTGTTGTTTTTTTTTGTTTTTACTTTACTGGCTGGAACAGAGGTACCTGGTTATTGTGCATATATTAAAATAGTATACTATGTTTGGTTCGTGGTGAAGAAGACGATGGACCGAGTGTGGCGGGTATTATAACCAGCTAACTTTATATAAGATAAGTGATCACATAGTGTTTGCAGCTCGCTTCTTCTGTTACGTCCCTGTTTTGGATTTGTGCGCTCACTTAGTAACGGGTCATGCGAACTTATCTTTGCTTTGTGTGTGTGTGTGTGTGTGTATGTACGTATGTGCTGAAGTGTGTGTTCTACAGTGGAACCACACCCCTGTGACCACCAACCATATCAAGATCGTCCTTCCTTCTCCTAATATATGCGTGCACATTCACACAGAAATGCACACACACTGACACACTCATACTAATACAATTACTGTACGTGAAACATGTAGCTAAGTATCTACTTACTTATAAGTCAACTGCTTCCTAGCTTCTTTACTTATACTTAATAGCTTGTTTTAACTGTCATATATGTATATCGTAAGTATCTATGCATGTAATGTATGTATGATAATAGTGTATGATTTAAAGACTTACTTTCTCTAATTTCCTTTAAGAGAAAGTAATGCCAACATAGCAAAATTTTCACCAGATATACATGTTTTGAGTTCTGTAATGAAGATATCTCTAAAACAAAAAAATCATAGCAAACTGAAAATGAATATTCCATTTAAATACCGCTGGTGCCTGACACGAAGATTTCTGTCGACCTCAGTCCGGAACTAACTCCTCCCTTAACCACGGTTCACTTCTCCTGCTGGCGAAGAGGTGGCAAA
>JAAEAF010010503.1:0-21006 GCA_011037195.1 Triatoma infestans
AGCAATTGAGGGCCGAGCGTTTTCTCCGTAAAGGGGACCGAAATCGGGGATTTGATCACCAAAATTGTGTACAGTGTACAAATCGGAAGTGAGGTAATATTTCAAATTTATTTTGGGGGTTTTTAATTTTTTTTTTTTTTACTGTAAAAAAATTTGGGGAAGGAGCCCTGTGGTAGGGAGACTGGGAAATCACCTAGGGGTGTGACACCTTGTTGGAAAGAGTATTTCCCGGCCAGTAGTACTAAGACCATAGCAGTACGCTACCACTAGACAGGTTGTACTAACAAAAAATAATATACGGCCGGAGGTCATGGATGCAATTGTAGAGGAGTTGGAGGCTCTACGAGTCGCGAATCAGGAACTGAAGGAGTTCAAAGACCAGCAGGTGCGAGAAAAGGCGCGGTTAGAGGAGGAACTGCAGCGGCTCAGGCAGTCTGAACCGCCGGGAAATGGGACGCGAAAGGACCTTAGTGCTTCACAGTTACTACAGACATGGAGTGGGGATGACCCCAACATCTCGGTCCATGACTTTTTGCATAATTTAGAGATGCTGGCACTCAGCAGTTCATGGTCGGAACAGGATAAGAAACTCGTGTGTCGTATGAAGGTAAAGGGACCTGCCGCCGCCTGCTTAGCGGCGTATCCCGAATTAAATCTGCCAGGGACGCCTTTCGAACACTATAAAAAAATATTAGTCGAACGGTTTCGTGATCTAGCCAGCCCGGAACAGTACCTGTTGGCACTGAACACGGTCCAACAGCGCGAGGGAGAATCAGTGCAGGACTTCCGGTAAGGTGCCGTGCGTTAGGGGAGAAGAGTAGGCCAGAGCCGCAGAGGGCACTAGAGGCCGCCTTATCTAGACCAGCGTTAGAACGCCTACTCACGGCCGCATTTATTCAGGGGTTATCCGGGAGGCGGGGCACCTCCTCAAGTGTTTTCCACCTAAGGATTGGAGAGAGGCGGTGGAGAGGGCCACTCTAGTCGAACAGGCGCGACCCAAACCAGCGGGGATGGCACAACCAGCGGTATTTGCGATGGAGAACCCGAAGCTGAATGCCCAGCCATCAAAGGAAGTACCGAACCCTCGAACTAGATGTTACCGTTGCCGGCAAACAGGCCACCTGGCCAGAGAGTGTCGGAACCGCCGAGAGCCAGCTCGACAGACCTCGTCTTTTGGAAGGGGCAATTCCAGTCAGACCGATAGGGCATGTTATGTCTGTGGAGATAACAAACATTTTGCCCATGGCTGTCCGAGGCGAGTGAGGGTAACCAAAGTATGTCAGTGCGGCGTAACGCCCGAACAAGAGAAACACCACCCAAACTCAGAGGGTTTCGCCCTTACCCCGGAGGCGGAACAGGTTACGGAGACGGGGCCTCAATCCCTATACTTATTCCTCATGTTAGCAAATCCAGACCAAAGGGCTTATCGATAACCGTAGAATTGCCCGATGGTCGGCGGGAGCTACTAGTAGACACCGGGGCGGAGGTATCCATTTTGCGGCGCCCTGTCCCAGGGATTCCCATTCAAACATCAAAAATAAAACCTCGTGGGGTCACTGGCACCTTTATGGAGGTCACTGGAGAGCAAGTCATTACCTGCAAATTGGGGAGCCTGCAGGTCACGCACCCCTTTCTGATTGCGGGGGTAGCCAGTAATATGGACGGCCTTATTGGCTGGGACCTTTTGGAGAAGCTTGGGGTAGTTGTCAATACCCGGAAACGATCCCTAACTGTAGATCCGGAATTACACGTGCGTTTTGTGGGAGAGAATGAAACCACACCAGACCACACCCAATGTTCCATCACAACGCCTGGGGACAGAGAAAGAATTAACCGCCAGGTCGAGCGGTCAGAGAAGATGAAAAACCCTCAAGGAAAACCCCGGCCGGAAGGGGCGCATGTACATAATAGGGAGAGGAAAGAGAGTAACTCTATCCAAGAGGGTGTAGTAGATCCCAGACAGAGAAGTTATCTCATCAAGGCTGATACCAAATGGGACGTTCCAGCCTATAGCGAGAGTATTATCACCGCCAGAGTGGATTCCGGGTGTAAGGGGAACTTCTTGTGGAACCAAGTGTGCAGCCACAACCGGGGCTACGGGTAGCGCGTAGCGTAAACTTCGTCGATGGCTCGAGCACTTGGGTTAGGGTGGTCAATCTCACGGCGGCTACTATCCATATTGATCGCGGGCAGGAGTTAGCTAAGGCTGCGAGCGTAGAAGAGGGGACACCAATTGTGAGAGCCAGAGAGACCATGAACACATCAAGCGGGAAGCTGCTCCCGCCTGAGGTGGAAGCCAAATTGCAACACCTTGATCAAAACCACCAGCGAATGATATGGGAGGTTCTGGCCAAACATAGCTCGGTGTTTGAGGAGCCGGACGGAAAGGGTTGCTCATTGCCTGTTCGCCACCGCATTGAGACCGGCGACGCTAGGCCGGTAGTCAAGCGTCCTTACAGAGTCCCACATTGCCACAAGGAAGTGATAGCAAACCACATCAAAGATATGCTAGAGCAGGGAGTTATCAAACCTTCCACGAGCCCATGGCAAGCCCCTGTAGTGCTCGTGCCGAAGAAATGCGAAGGAAGTGAACGGAAGTGGCGTTTTTGCACCGATTTTCGGGGTCTGAATGCCGTAACCAAGAAGGATTCATACCCACTCCCCTTGATCACGGAGACTCTGGAGAACCTAGGCCCCTGTAAATTTTTCACCACCCTAGATTTGGCCAGCGGGTACCACCAAGTCCCCATTGCGCCAGAGGATCAGGAGAAAACCGCGTTTACAACGGAAGGCGGACATTACGAGTATAAGAGGTTGGCCTTTGGCTTGGTTAACGCCCCTGCGACCTTTCAGAGACTCATGGATCAACTCCTCGCAAAGATCAAGGGCACTGAGTGCTTAGTATATCTAGATGATGTCATCGTGTTTGGGGCTACAGCGGAAGAACACTGCCTAAGACTAGACCACGTCCTCTCACTGCTAGCAGAAGCCAACCTAAAGGTGCGGCTGGAAAAGTGCCGGTTCGCCCAGAGTGAGGTGCGGTATTTAGGCGTAAAAACCGACCCAGAAAAGATCAGGGCAATTCGGGAGTACCCGGTTCCATCGAATGTTAGGGAACTCCGGGGATTCTTAGGACTCGCCGGGTACTACCGCCGGTTCATCCCATCCTTTGCCGAGATCGCTAGCCCCTTAACAAGATTGGTACGAAAAGGGCTGCAATACGATTGGGGGCCGGCGCAGCAGCGAGCGTTTGAGCAGTTGAAGGGTGAACTCTGCTCTAGCTCCGTCCTGGCTTACCCCGATTTCAGTGAACCCTTCATCCTAGCCACCGACGCGTCGGGGACAGCCTTAGGAGCGGTGCTTTCCCAGATGAGAAACGGGTCCGAACGCCCCATCGCCTTCGCAAGTCGGCAACTAAATCAGGCCGAGCGGAACTACGCCACTACGGAGAGAGAACTTTTAGCAGTGGTTTGGGCGACCAAACTCTTTCGGTGCTATTTACTGGGGCGGAGATTCAAGCTTGTAACCGATCACAATTCCCTACGTTGGATGCTCAGCATGCAGGATCCATCCTCACGATTGACCCGTTGGGCCTTGCGGCTAGCTGAGTTCGAGTACGATGTAGAACATAAGCCAGGCCGAAGACACACGAATGCCGACGCCCTCAGTCGCGGTGTGGCTCTGGTTACTGAACCGGCTAACCCGACACCGGAGGAGCCTGAGAGTAGAGACCAACTTCCGGCGACCCCGCGCCAACCCTTACCGGATCGGCTGACAGTGGCGAGGGAACAGGTGGACGATCCGTGGTGCCAGGAGTTGAGGCGCAAATCTCCACCTGAGTTGCACCTGGACCCCGACGGGGTCATGTTCTGGAACACCAAACCCATGGGTAAGAGAGTGATAGTGCCAGCCGCACTGAGGGCGGCTGTGTTGCAACATGGGCACGACGCCGTGTGGGCGGGGCATCCTGGGACCGAGCAAACTATTGCCCGACTGCAAGGCCATTTCTATTGGCCCAGCCTGCATCAGGACGCAGTGGAATACGTCAGACAGTGCACATCGTGTTTGGAAAGAAAGACCCCGGCCAATCTCCGAGTCCCGTTGGGCGAGCCATATCAGGCCCAGCGCCCGTTTGAACAAGTCTCCATGGATATTGTGGGGCCTTTACCCTCTACCTCCGATGGGTATAAGTACATCCTCACCTTTATTGACCATCTCAGCAGGTTTGCGGAAGCCATCCCATTAAAGGAAATCACTGCGGAGGCGACGGCGCGAGCATTGGTGGAATCGATCATCCTGAGGTATGGTACCCCAAATAGATTATTAACCGATCAAGGGCGAAACTTTGTTTCAGATCTTTTTAAATCCGTGTGTCGATTTTTGGGTAAACCAAAATTACAAACCACCGCCTATCATCCGGAGTGCAACGGTATGGTGGAGCGTCTACACCGAACTCTAATGGACTCGATGTCGCACTTCGTGCAGAGGGATGGAAGAGATTGGGATAGGTGGCTGCCCTATGTTGTTGCGGCGTACAGGTCCACTGCGCATTCGTCCACGGGTTCACGCCCAACTACCTTATTTATGGTAGAGAGCTATCACTTCCCGCGGAGGAAGAGCTCCAAGCATGGCATCCGGTTTCGGAGGTAGAATATAATCTCCAGAAGTTGAGGGAGAGGATACGGGAGTCACAGAAGGAGGCTTTTCGCCGAGCTGCGTCGAGCCGGGAAAAAAGAACGCAGGTGCATGACAAGGGGAAAGTAATGCGAAAATTCATTGTGGGGGATCGTGTCTATCTGTACACCCCTATGGTCCCTGGCGGTCATTCTAAGAAATTTCATCGCCCCTGGTCAGGACCATATATAGTCAGACAGGTTCATCCCCCTGTAAATTACGTCATCGAGAAGGGTCGAGGAGAGCTGGTCACGGTGCATGTAAACCGCTTAAAGACCGCGTCTGGAAAGGAAAATCCCGGAACCCAAGAAGAAGAGGAAGGAGGAGACCAGCAGTTGCCCTCTTACGGAAATCAGGGGGCACTATTGGAAGAGGACCACTATTGGTGGCCTTCGTGGGTAGACGACGAACGGACCTCCCCAATGCCCAGGAGACGCCCCGAAACCCCTGCTAGGAACGTCGACCAAGAGCCGACGAGCGGGAGCTCGGAAGTAGCCGTAGGAGACAGGGAGGATCGTAATGCTGTTGGGGAAAAAGAGGAGACCATCAGTTTTTATAGGGAAGAGTCTCCCCCATTTGTCGACAACCCCAAAGACCCAACCTGGGCACCAGGTACCCCCGTCGCGATAGAACCACGTCAGCACCCTATGGTTCTGCGCCCGAGGCCGCGACGAGTAACAGTGGGTGAGCCGAACCCCCCTGTGCAAAGAGCCGAATCTCCGGAACTAACCGGGCGGAGGGAAGGCGGTTGTCCCAGTACGTGATCCTGCCCTACTAAATGAAATCAGATGAACGGGAAGCTGTGAATGGAGAGGGGGTTAACACCAGACAAAACCACATCCTAACAGTCACACTGTTTCAGGGAGCGTGCTTGCGGCTCATTGGAGGCAGGGAATGGTATTCCTACCCAAGACGGAAGTATTACTCTCGGGCGACTATTGGCAGGTGGTGGTGGAACTAAATATTACCTGTATGGACCGGTCCATTTCTGAGTTGCGCCGGGTGACACTACGAGTCAAGCAGGAGCTAAAGGAGGCAGTCCACCAAACGCCGGAATGGAAGAGCGGGTTGGAGGAAGTAGATCGTATTCTGAAACTAGAAAATGAAATGACTGAAGTCAGTGCCGCCCTAATGGGGATGCTACCACATGCCCGCAGTAAACGGGGCCTCATAAATGCCGGGGGAAAGGTGCTGAAGGTATTGTTTGGTACGCCCGATTCGGAGGTCTTAGAAAACATTCAGACCAGGCTGACGAGACTAGAGGGAATTAGCGCGGAGGTTTTGCACGTCGAAGAGGCCCACCTCTCGGTGACGCGACGATTAGGGCGACAGATGGAAACAACCAATCAACGCTTGAATGAACTCGTGGGGAAAATCTACCAGAAAGTAGAAGATAGGAGACGAACATTAGAACGACTGGAAACACAGTACTCTGCCCTAGATAGCCTTGTACACCTATCCTTAAACATCTCCACTACCTTACGTCACTTAGAACTTACTGCTTTGAAAGCCATATTGGACCTCCAAAATCTTCATAGAGACTTAATTGCCTTGGCCTCGGGAAAAGTTGGGTCCTCCTTGATCTCGCCAGTAGAATTGGGAAATATTTTGCGTAAGGCTAGGGACGCTTTGCCAGATGATGTGGAGTTGCTTTCAGGAGTTGGCCCAGCAGACATGTACATCTATTATGCACTGGCCGAAGCCCATGCCGTTTCCACTGCTGAACTCATCCGAGGGATGTTGAGATTTCCGCTGGCGAGTCGTAGACGACAAATGGAGTTATATCAAGTTCGACCGCTACCGGTCCAGGACCAAGCCACCGGCTTGTTTGTGGTCATCCAACCGGCGGCCGAATATCTTCTAGTTAGCCGGGACAGAGAGTACTACGCAGAAGTCGGACAGGACCAGCTAAGAGATTGCCAAGAAGGTGCCCTCTGGGTGTGTCCGATTCGTTTTCCGCTGCCCCAGCGGTATGAGGCAAGCTGTACAAGCAGCCTTTTTTACGAAGAACACTCAACCGTGCTAGAAAAGTGCCACCCTACGGTGCTCACTACACCGCATGCACCGGTGTGGTATTGGGATGCCAGCAATGCATCCTGGATTTTTAGCTTGGCGAAACCCACTAAACTCATTTCCCAATGCTCAGAGCCTGCTGGGATGCAAGTAACCGAGAGGACCATAAGTGGAGTAGGACAAGTTGCAGCGTCCAAGGGCTGCACCCTCCTGGCTGAGAGGAGTATGCTATTGTCTAACAATCAGGAACGCCTGAGTGTAAATATCGAAAAGCGGATAGCCGTGTGGACTCCGCGGGGCCCTCTGATACGAGTGGGCAGGTTGATACCTGACCCTAAAGCGGCAATAAATCAAATAGTGGATGCCCTCACCTTGGGGGGAGACAGCAAACTGGGAAATTTCGACGCCATGGAGGTGCCTCTAGAGGTACTTCAACAGCGTATACGGCAGGCGGAGTCATGGTCTCAGCAAGACAGCTGGACGGTGAGCCTTCTGGGAGGTGCTGGACTATTGCTACTATTGGTCGCCGGCGTAGCTCTTGCCTGGTGGAAGTATACCCAGCGAGGAAAGAGTCGCCCTGCAGCGGCGGAAGATCCTAGCCAACCGGAGAGCAGCCAAGGGAGGGAGCCTATCGAGATCCACCAGCTTGATGCTCGCGAGAGAGCGTACCTGGCAAGAGGTACCCGGGAGCCAGCTGCCCATCAGTGTAGGGGTTAATGAAAGTGTAGGGGGAGTGCTAGATAAGGTAAGAGAAGTTGGATCAAGACGAGATACCAACTTCTTTAATTCGGGGGGTGATTTGTAACCAAATAAATATAAAACGTAATATTTGAACGTAATTAAGTGTAGAATATAGATTTGAATTAAATGTAGAGTAGCAAAGGCCGTGTCAGAGATGTTACAGAGATTGCTGACTCGGGAATCCTCCCCTCTTTGGAGTGAATTCCTATTGTCATGAGATTACAATAACAACTCGAAGGAAGTCAGTCTGTGGTTGTGTGCAAAGAATGAAACCTGGCTTATGGCTGTGTGCTTGGGCGTTAGGTGAGTCAACTTCTCCATAGTAACTCTGGCAAGGCATGAGAATTTATTAAAAAATAATTGAATTTATTATTTTTTGTTTGTTTTGGCATAGGATGATTAGTATTAACATTTTGGCTTAGAATTTGATTAGTAATTGTAACTTAAGTTTGATATTAGCTTGTAAGGTAATAGTATTAATTTTTAAAGGGTATTAGTTTTTTTAATAGTACTAAATTTTTGTAAGGTTCATTATTAAAAGTATAATTTGTAGAGACAACTTTCATTCAATAAGTACATTATTTTCTGAAACCAAGGCTTGTCTATATGAGTTCCCGTCAATCCCCTCCCAACACGCCCGCTTCGTTACAGTATGTAACTACAAATGATCTTCTCCAAGAATCCCATGCTGGATTCCGTCGAAGTTACTCGACTATCGATAATTTGTTTTTCTTGATGAGTATTATTAAGCTGAGACTGCTACGAAAAAGACAGAAACTGTACTGTCTTTTTGTAGATTGTATGGGCAGAAAAGCCCTATTATTGTAAATCTATAACCTTCGGATCTCATGCAAATTCCCAAATGTTTTGAAGTCTATTTATGAGAAATCTGTATCTTCAGTACGTTCTAGAGAGACAGTATATCTGATTGGTTGGTGTCAAGTCGTTGTGGCCGCACTTCCGATTGATAGATTTTGCCCGAAATCTTCATGTCTGAAACGATACCATGTTTGAGCAATTTTTCGTTTTTGAATATCCTGTTAACATACAAACGCACACAGATATAGACTATTGCTAAAAACATTCCGTTGTCCCCAAATTCATATTTGCCAGCCAATTTACACTGCATAAAGGGGCCGTATCTACTGCCATCTAGGAGAACTAATTGTAACAATTTAAACTTTGGTACTATACATGAGGTTTTTTTTTTGTTATTATTATTACTTTGTAAAACTTATTCATTTACTGATATATCTATCTGCTTTGATTGTTTAAAATAATTATTTAAAATGTGGATGGATCCGCAGTGCTGTATAACATCTGGTATTTTATCCGTCGTAGCATGTATATTTATTTTCTTCCTGACCGGTTTCGGATTTTCAACCATCGTCAGAGCAACTTCACCAAGTTCGTGTAGTGAGTTCACTTCAACATAATGTTTCTGTTACTTGTTACTCGCACTTGTTGTTTCTATATAATTATGTCAATTATTAACACTATGAAACATTATGTTGAAGTAAACTCTCTACACGAACTTTTTTTTTTTTCTTTGAGGGTTCCGTACCGCGACCATTTTTGATCTATTGTACCCCCCTCTGTGCCCCTAAGAATGATCTAGCTCATCTATAGCCCCTCTCCAGGTTAAGCTCCCTTAGGAATCTCAGGATCCTGGAAGGTTCTAGGGTAGGTATTTCTTCCTCCCCTATCTGATAACAACACAGACTGCTGAATCTTCTTTGAATGACGGCATCACAGTCCGTGAGGAGATGTATCAGAGTTTCCTCCGTTTCTCCACAGAATCTGCATGCCGTCATCTACTAGTCTACTAGGCCAAGCTTCCTCAGGTGCCCCCTGAGTCTGCAATGCCCCGTAAGGAATCCTGTAAAAATACGGATCCTATTCTTACTCAGACTGATGAAGGCTTTCGACCTTTCCTGGTTGTAGCCACCCAGACAGACCTTGGCCTGCCTCAGTCCCGGGATGGTGTTCCAGAGACGAGCTCTTTCAGCCACCTGCTCCTTCTTAATTTCCTCTAGAAATACTTGGTCACTGACTCCACAAAAGGGGTCTGGCCCAATAAGAGGAGATACAGCGCCTTCTTTTGCCAGGACATCGGCTGCCTCATTACCTTCCACGCCGACATGTCCCCTCTACACGAACTTGGTGAGCTTGCTCTGACGAAGGATGAAAATCCGAAACCGGTCAGGAAGAAAGTAAATATGCATGTACGACGGATAAAATACCAGAAATTATTTAATATTTTATTTATTTATGGTTTGTTTATTCTGTAAACTAAAAATACTGTGTGTAAATGTAAACTTGAAAGATCTAATAAATTTTGGGTAGTGTGGTTGGTATACTAGACTCTCACGCGAAGGCCCCGTGAAGGACGCTGCGCTGCCATTAGATAGTTTCTTCTTATCTCAGCTCACTGTCCGATGATGGATAATATTGTCTTTAATGAGAGAACACATTGCTTAAATTTAAAAAAAAAAAAAAAATTACTCAAAAACGTGGTCTGCCCAGAACTTGTATGCGCAAAACATATGCGCGTCCCAATCGAATCTTATGATGCCCCCTTAACGGAATCCTGTGCGTGCCTCTACAGAACTTTTTGCGTGCCCATAAATGTGACGCCCGCCCAAAAAGTGACTTACACGCGCCCCATCCGAATCTTACCAACAGAGCTCTGATTCCAGTGTACGTAGAGAGAACATGGAGTCGCATAGGGATACTGTTGCCCTAGAACCCACAAGAACTTTTTGATGTTTCTGGTAGTTTAAATTAACTGGAAGAAAAATTTATTTCACTAGGAAAGTCGTGTGAGTGTTTCACACCAGACTTTTTTTGTTATTTTATTTTAAGGCACGTCCAACATCTGTGGTCATTGGCACCCGGAGGCTTCTCAGTTAATTGGCAGCCGACTGATCGTTCGTTACAAAGAACGGTGTCCATCACCGGACAGTGGGCTGCAGAGGCTCCTATGACGAGAAAATCTAAGGGCAGCACAGCTGGACTTGAACCTTCATGGTTACTAGTCCAGTCGCTACAACGGAACTAATCCCTTCCCTGGTAATAATTTCTAATTATATTTCATTATTATACTTTTTCCTTCCCTTACTCCTCCTAATAAGAGGGAGAAGTATTTCGACCATGCCAAATTTTCGAAATTCAGTTTTTCACCGGTAGTATATGTCTTGAATCTAAATCATAGTTGTAAAAGTGAACAAGTTTCTTCCTTTATTTTCTTTTTCAAAATTAGTGATACTAACTTTAAAGACTTATTCAAAAATATAATCCTATTAGTTTAAATATGTTGAGTCATATGGTCCTCGATACCTAATTTGGTAATTGGATGTTAGACTGTAATAAAGCTCTTTACCAATCCTATTAGTTTTATCTAAAATATTGTCTGTTAAAATTAATTTCAGCGACTTCTTGGGAAGCTTTGACCGAAGAAAGCTTTATTAGCACTTCAACAAATTCTGGGATTTCACTTTTAATATAAAATTAAGGATAATTAAAGGGAGAATAAATATTTCTTTTTTTGAAGAAAAATCTGTGCATTCAAAGCTGACAAAAGCTCTAAAAAGGGAAAATAGTATGATGTTAAAATTTTATAGAGCTTTTTTAAAATTTATATCCGATTTATGAAATTTAGTTTTTACTAAAACTATCTATATGTTCTGAGGCCCCCTTAAAAAAGAAAATGTTTTCTGCGAATAGTTTTTTATGAAAAAAATATCGGAAAAAAAAAGTTAAAAATAAAATCGCCGGAAATTCAGGTATCATATATACCTTTTAGAAATCACCAGCGACAAGATCAATAGGCAAAAAGATCTCCAGACGCACAGTGTTCCATATCAGTTTAAGAGAGCTTACAAGTGGGTGAAAGCTGTTCTAGGGACCTACGTGGAAGCAAGATTGTGTTATCTTCAGCGTAGATTGTAGATTATTGTTGGGGATTATTGCACTGCGACCTGAAAGATCTATTGTGCCCCCCCGGAGCGTTCTCGAATGCACAGCCTGTCTCCAAGCAGCGTTTTCTAGCAACAGACAACACTGCCTATCACCGGAGAGTGAGTTGTAGAGGCTTCAGGAAGAAAAAATCCAAGGGCAGCATGCTGGATTCGAACCCGGGACCTCGGCGTTGCTAGTCCAGCGCCCAACCACTGAGCTAATCCCTTTCTTCTCCCTTGGCTTTCGCCAATTAACTAGAGATGGAGACCGTAGTTTGTGTACTGTGTTTGTTCTTGCCTGTAAAATGTAGAGTGTATGTACGAGAGGTTTAAGTGTATTGGGTACAGTTCTGATGAGTATGTTTCCTTGTGAGCAATCTCTCAATAGTTGCAATCACATGCAATTCTATCGACATGCTGCAGAAAAGTGCAGGACTTCCTTGGTGGATACGAAGCCCCTTACCTTTACTATATTATGTTGGGAATCTTCCTTTCTTGAATCATCAGTATCCCAGAATGCAACTTAGTCGCAAGCTATTATGGATTTAACGAAAACAAAAGGATCAAAAACGAAATTAAAAACCAGATAAAAATCTGCTTGAGAGACCGAACACATTGTAGATTATTGTTGGGGATTATTGCACTGCGACCTGAAAGATCTATTGTGTCCCCCGGGGCGTTCTCCAATCCTCAGCCGGCCTCCAAGCAGCGTTTTTTAGCTACAGACAACACTGCCCATCACCGGACAGTGAGTTGTAGAGTCTCCTAGGAAGAAAAAAATCTAAGGACATCATGCTGGATTCGAATCCGGGAAGTCCGCGTTGCTAGTCCAGCGCGCTAATCCCTTCCTTCTCCCTGGCTTTCGCCAGTTAACTTGGGACAGTGTTTGTCCTTGTCTGTAAAGTGTAGAGTGTATGTAGTTTAAGTGTATGGAACCCATGGGTTAGCTACTCCCCATGTAACTGCATGCGGGCATACCTTCAGGTAAGTAAAGAGTATGAGTTTTATTAAGTTTGTAAGAAATAAAATACTGAATTCTCATTTCTTCTGCCAAAGAGTTTTCACTTTCACTTATTCCTAATAGGAGGAAGTATTGCAATCGTGTCAAATTTTGGGAATTGAGTTTTACCGGAAAAAATGTTTTGAGTCCCCTGAATATGATAATATGATGTTTTTAGCGAATGTTCCCTATGTGTAGAGTTGTGTGCGTGTTTTCACAGTATATCAAGAAAACATGGTATTCTACCATTTTATTGTCTAGGCACTACCACCGCTTTAGACACGAAGGTTTCGGGCAAAATATGTCAACAGAAAGAACAACTTTACTAAATTTTTTGTTTTCAGTTTTTCGTGATTTTCTCAAAAATAGCTCCAACGATTTTCATTAAATTTCGTATACTGTCTACACACATAAATACCTATCATTTTTATTTGAAACATTTTCCCAGGAAAATTGAATTTTGGGGGGGATTCTGGGGTAGCAGTAGCGTGAGGCTAAACTACAACTTCAGTTTAATATACGGTTTTGACCACGGGGTGGGCCGGGCTGCCACGGAAAATGTCTCTGATGCTTTTCAGCTCTGCGGAACCAACCACCACAACAATTATTTTAAATTGTGTGAAAATACGTGCGTTTATAATTAATGAATAAATTAGTTTGCATTCTTGCTATTTAATTTTGTATTTGCCCGTTTAGTCGATTTATTCATATAAGTAAGTTGGTTTATTTTTTATTTTAAACATATATACAGGGTGTAACAGCAACCTCTGGCAATACTTCGGGATATGGTTTGTCACTTTATTTGGAACAAAAAATTTCTAATAAACCATGGTCCGATTCGTTCGCTTCAAAAGTTATTCTTCATTTTGTAAAATTTTCAATCTTCCTACTTTTTCTCATAAAATTGATTATATCTCAAAAAGTTTTTAACATAAATCATATTCAATTCCACCTTTGGAAAGAGCATTAAATTTCCTATAAGAAACAGAAGTTTTATTTTAATTGAATTAATTATAAGGTTTTTCAGAGACTTTAAACTTAACTCTGCAGCTCTTCGTCTGTTAAAAACCACTTTTCAATAGTATTTTCTTATAAATTTCTTTAAGGCTAGCGTACCGTCCGGTTACAGAAAAAATATCTACATTTCACCAACTTTCCAACGATAATAATATCATGGGGTTTCTTTCTTGTTTTCTTAAAGAAAATGCGAAATAAATGTAAAAAAAACACAAAATGAAAATTGAGAGCTGTTACAAAAATATCATAAGATTAATTCATAATCCTGTAATGAACTTTGGATTTGTTATCTCATGATAGAAATTCGTCTAATTCTAATAAACTGAAACATAAGGTCGTGATTTAGCTGGTCATACATTCAAAATGCCAGATTTCTTTGTCATAGAATAGCGAGATATGGTTTTTTGTGGGTTTTGTAACGCTGAGTATGCTAACCGTTGGCCTAACAGGAAACCATATAAGCAGCGTATTGAAGACTAGGGGAAACCGGTTCTGTGAGAGTAAACTACCGAGGAAACTTGATCATTGTTACGAAAATTTATTTCAACGCATCTTGAATGTGTTTGATGACGATTCTACCCTTAGCACACGCAGAGTGGCATTGTCGCTAGGTTTGTCACATCAGACGGTCCACAGGTATATTCGACGGGATGGTAGATATCTGTATCACGTGCAGCAAGTACAGTATTCTCTAGAACGTGATTACGCCTGTCGTATTCAATTCTGTATTTGGCTGCTACAACAAACAGCCAGAATCGTCGTTTTCTCCAAAACATTTTGTGGACCGATGAGGCGACGTTTACTGGAAATGGTTCTTCTCACAGAACCGGTTTCCCCTAGTCTTCAGTACGCTGCTTATATGGTTTCCTGTTAGGCCAACGGCTAGCATACTCAGCGGCAGCTTCCACGCTGCCATTACAAAACCCACAAAAAACCATATCTCGCTATTCTATGACAAAGAAATCTGGCATTTTGAATGTATGACCAGCTAAATCACGACTAAATGTTTCAGTTTATTAGAATTAGACGAATTTCTATCGTGAGATAACAATTCCAAAGTTCATTACAGGATTATTAATTAATCTTGGGATATTTTTGTAACAGCTCTCAATTTCCATTTTGTGTTTTTTTTACATTTATTTCGCATTTTCTTTAAGAAAACAAGAAAGAAACAACATATTATTATCGTTGGAAAGCTGGTGAAATGTAGATATTTTTTCTGTAACCGGACCATACGCTAGCCTTAAAGAAATTTATAAGAAAATACTATTGAAAAGTGGTTTTTAACAGTCGAAGAGCTGTAGAGTTAAGTTTAAAGTCTCTGAAAAACCTTATAATTAATTCAATTAAAATAAAACTTCTGTTTCTTATAGGAAATTTAATGCTCTTTCCAAAGATGTAATTGAATATGATTTATATTAAAAACTTTTTGAGATATAATCAATTTTATAAGAAAAAGTAGGAAAATTGAAAATGTTAGAAAATGAAGAATAACTTTTAAAGGCGAACGAATCGGACCATGGTTTATTAGAAATTTTTTGTTCCAAATAAAGTGACAAACCATATCCCGAAGTATTGCCAGAGGTTGCTGTTACACCCTGTATAAAGTACTGTTATCGTTTTTGTATTCTTTTATCCCCATCAAAATATGCAATTTTTCTAATCACGTTCTCTCCGACTGTACTAATTAGTTTTCACAGTTCATTACTTTAAGACAGTATTGATTATGTTAATATGATAATATGTTTATTGATTATGTACCTTTTTTTTGTAGCCATATATTACTTGGCAATAATTGAATGGCAATTAATGCCAAAAGCCATGAAATTTTGTTTAAAAATTAAAATTTATTCCTGTATCTTATCTTATTAGTTATTATTTCATTTTTTTTTTTTTTAAGAAAAATTGTTTTCTTTGTTTCCCTCAAGAAAAGAAAAATTATTTATTTAGTTTCTCTGAAGCAATGGTAATAAAATTATTTTTCTTATGTACTTTCAATATGTAAAACATTGTAATGTATTAGAGACATTTTCCTTGGTAGCCTGCTTCATTTTGTGGTCATCGATTGGTTACGGGCGTTCACCCATTTTCAGGATGTGTTTTTCAGACAGTGTGACAACACTGATAATTCTTGTTAATAAATTATCTTGGTAATAATTTGTAATAGCAAAATATTTATAAAAGTATGAGTTAATAAAGTATAATGGTATAACAATGAAAAAAATCAAACAAATTTATTTTTACCTGGCTGTCCCGGATTTGGCGTAAAAAATATATGGTAAACCTATATACGTATAATTGTATTAAAAGGAGTAAGAAAGTCGTGTGAGTTTTCACACCAGTTTTTGATAAGGAAATGCGCATATGATAAGGAAACAACAACCTGCAATAATAACATGAAAATAACTCACTTACCGACTCTGCTCTACCTGGACTGGAAGTTCCGAAGAAGGATATTAATAGTGGCCATATAAATGTTTTATTAAATAATTATAATTCCCATTATTAACTACATAACAGTATCATGCACAATAATATTGTGACGTCATAATAATATTATGACGATTTTATTATAGAAACAATTTTGAATGGAAAAATAAACTCGAAAAAAGTTTAAGAATTTTTTCCAGAATGATGATTTTTGCTAAACCCAATATTATAAGAAATATATCGCGTTTTCATTAATAATAAATATTCAATGTTTAAAAAGGCCTTAAAAAAATATTATAGAATTTATGCCATCATTTTTGAAGGAATCATAATTATTCTGTATTTATTGGACCGAGTTCATTATGTTCTAATATTTTTATAGCAATGTTATTTATTACAGAGGATCCAGAGTGCCACATAAAGTCAACATAAATATGAACCACTATAATTCCCCAGCCTACCTTTATTGCTGTAGGTTGGGATATGTAACAATCTCTTGCAGTTACATATCCTTCGATGTCTTCTCTTCATTACACTGGACACTGGACACAGTTTAAAATATTATGTTCGCAAAATAGAAGAACGCAGTACTAGTTCTGGGCGGAATTTGGAATATCCGTGGATGAACTTCTCTTTTTTTTAACGCACTAGTTAAAATAATAATTTATTTTGATAATAAACAATACAAAGCACTCCCGTTAGCAACCGCTCCCGCATTAGCTGTAAAAAAAAAGAATACTTATCATAATCAGTTAATAGTAGGTGAAATTTAATAACTATTCTTGCAGAAGTTTCTGTGTAATAAGAATAATAATTTTAAAATCTCTGGAAATCAAGCAATCCGAAATGAATGTGGATTTACCATCTGCAAAAATATGGCATAAAAAAACAATTACGTGACTACTGTTTTACTGCAATCAATATAATTGTAATGGACAATGTTTACTTTCTCTTACTCCTAGTAACAGGAAGTGTTAAGCGATTGTGTTAAAGTTTTGAAATTGTGTTGTCATCAAAAATATATGTTTTGAGATTCCGTGAGTAGGAAAACAATTGTTCTTAGCGAATGTTCAGTATGGGGGTGTGAACAGAATATTTCAAAAACGAAAAATCTGAGGAAGCTAAACCTTGGTATTCCTATTGTATACTACCACAGCAACTGAAACTAGGTTTCCGGCAAAATTTATCAACCGAAAGTGTACAAAATTAAAATGTTCCGGGAAAATGGTTTTTCTGTGTGATAGTTCGGGTTAAAGGTAGCGTTATACTTTTCTCTAAAATATCACTTCCGTACAATGAATGTATGGTACTGTCACCTATACATAATATTTATATCCATTAGAAATTTTGGGTAGAATTCCAAAGTTGAAGAAACTCAGTCAATCGGATGTGCAACTTAGTAGAAAAAGATTATCAGATGATTTTCTTTGTTGGCCGTTTTGTTGGCTTATCGACAAATTCAAGGTAAAAAACAAAAAAAGTAATTTTGTAATTTTTTTTATTAATTAACAAGTTCGACGTTTCGACAAACTTTGTTTGCCTTCTTCAGGAACAATACAAAAAAAAGAGAAAAATTATAACACAAAATACATAGGTGTGATTACTGTGGGACTGCTAAGTCTGTAATGAAAGGGTGTAAAGTTTCTCCAGTTTCTCCTGGCTTTCACCATTACAACATACACCCTTTCATTACAGACTTAGCAGTCTCACAGTAATCACACCTATGTAGCTTGTTTTTTTGTTTGTGTTTTGTGTTATAATAGTTCTTTTTTTTTTTTTTGATTGTTCCTGAAGAAGGCAAACAAAGTTTGTCGAAACGTCGAACTTGTGAGCAAAACTATACTTTTGACACGAATTTAAAAATTTTCTTTACTACAATTATCGTTAATTTATTATTTCTTCTTAACGAGAATTTTTTTAGGACATGTGTAAAAATATTGTTTTAGAGATATTTCCGTTATAGGCCCAGCGCCCGCTCTAGGGGCAGGCAAACCGGACATTCGCCCGGGGCGCCATTTTGGCTGTGTTAAGAAAATACTGATGTGTTAAATATTCAATTGATAGAAAATTTCACATATTACGCTTTTTCCGTTTGCTAAAAATTTACAGGTTCATTTATACTGGTTATATCTAAAAGCTAAAAATAATTACACTATTACTGAAAAATTAACGCAGAATTTGTAAAGGACGATGCTTGAACTTGTTTGAACATGCATATACTTCTCTGAACAGAATAGCATTAGCATGCGAGCAGAGCGCCGCTTCAGCTTGTGTTTGAACATGCATAGACCTGCTTAAAAATATATAATATATATTGTAACGTTTTTCAAACTAGCTACTACCACTAGTCGCTAGCTAAGTGGGTTCGGTTTAGATAAAACACTCTAAACTCTAACAACATCAATTTATAACAATAAATTACAAATAATACACTTAAATACACTGTATACCAACAAAACTTCTCACAGTTCGCTTTTTATTCACTTTTAACAAGCGCGCACAGCATTTGTAACAATACTCATTTACTCAAGCTGTCATTCTCCTATTTATACCAGTGGTTAAGGTTCTGGAAGTTTTCGAACATCTAGAGCGTGGAAGACTGGGATACCGCTGTAGAAGATTCTAGAAGCGCCCCGCTGCGCTTCTTAGCGGCCACGAGGAGAACTTAAGATGCCTGATTCTTCCCCTAGATGGCACTAGTGGCTGCGTTACAATATTTATATATATATTCTTAAGGGGTGGCAGTTTGTCTTTATATCCGGGGCGACGTAACCGCTAGAGCGGGCGCTGGATAGGCTGCTTCTTTTTGTGGTCAACGACTTGTTTCGGGCTTTTGCCCATCATCAGAATGTTTTTGTCAAAACAGTCTGATAACTCAGACTGCAAATTTAGTTGATATACTCAACTAAATGAGTGTATCAAATTTTTGTACTAAATTTGTTCTATGCAAGCCTATGTTACCACAAAAAGAAGCAGGCTATCACGGAAAAAAAATCTGATGCTTTCCAGCGTCACCATCCATGACAAAAAATATTATTACAAATAAAAGTGCAGATTAAAAGTGAACACATAAGTTACTATATATTATTTAGTAAATGGTTTTGTTTTTAAAAAAGTTCAGGACAAAATAAAGTATAATTTCTAAAAAGTACTCTCCGGTTACTCTTTTTAATTCTTCCTAAAAAAAAAAAAAAAAAAAAAAAAAATGGTGTTATATACCCCAATTCACGTCCACCGTGGATGAACAGTTCTAGTTGAGGAGCGATAATAAATAAAAGGTTATTTTTGTTATAAATAATTTTTAAATTTCTCCAAAAGTATAGTTTTATCCATGTAGCGGATGACAAAATATTTAGTCTGTAGACCGAATAATAGATAAAATGAGTGGTGGATTTTAAAAAAATGATTTACTGGTTAATAATCGAAATTCTTCATTTTACACCTGGCATAAAAAATTATCCATTTATTTGGCAATAAGTCCATTATGTTAACAACACAAAAAGTTTTAAAAAAATCTTGTAAATGAATACTTACATCATGAAATGAGATCCCGGGTTCGAATCCAGACGTGCTGCCCTTAGATTTTCTCTTCCTAGGAGCCTCTACAGCTCACTGTTCGGAGGGCGGTAGTGCAATTGAGAAGGCTCCGGGCGCAAATGACCACACATGTTGAGGTGCATTAAATTCAAAATAAACAAAATAATAATAATAAGAGTTGAAAATACTGATGAAATGAAAATAAGAAGTCTAAAACACTTCTCTTTTTTTTACCCTTTATTTGAAATGTACAACTGTGATTAATTTTACAATAAGTAAATAAGCTAAAAAATAATTACAATGACTTGATTAACTTGACTAATCCAGTGATGACTACCACTAGCTGTTTAAAAGGTCGCTTTAAGCATCGCTGAGGATTTTCAGGGAGGGAATGTGAGGCGAGGGCTTGGGCTAAAGGATTAGAGTATGATAGGACCTTATTGTGGAATCTGTTATAAACGGTATTAGCCAGAGTGTTGACGAAAGACTTATTGAGATTTAAGTGGAGGGTAAGGTTGGATACATAGAAAGGACTGTTAGTAATTATTGTTAAGGTTTTGGATTAGATGGTTTGGATGTGGTTCAGATTAGAACGCTTGACAGTTCCATACAGTTCCAGTCCGTAAGTCCATAGTGGTCTCAGTAAGGAGATGTAAAGGAGTCTTTTGTTGGAGGGCGATAATTTTGAGCATTTGCCAAATCTAAGTCTAAAACGTATTTTGACGTCGGAGCGTTTGAGCCGTGTGTGAGGGATCCAGGTCAGTCTTTTGTCCAAGAATAGTCCAAGGTAGCGCACATGGTCAGCAGGCGGAATGGGTATTTCATTGGGGTAAATTGGAGGAAGAGTTTTGCGATTTACAGTAAACACTACATATTTGCATTTACAAATGTTTACTTTAATTTTCCACTTTAAAAGCCAGGACGCAAGGGATTTAAGGTGAGATTGGAGAGCACGGGAATCTTTGACAGGAACCGGGATTGGGGAGAGGATTGCGGTATCATCAGCAAATACGTAGACTAAAGTGTTTGGGTGATTGGGAATGTCAGCTGTAAATATTAGGTATAGAAAAGGTGCGAGAATACTCCCTTGAGGAACTGCTGCATGGATTGGGTAAATGGAAGAGAGAGAGAGGTGCCTTCACATACTTGAATAAATCTGTCTGTAAGGTACGATTTTAGGATGAGATAAAAGGTGTTTGAAAAGATGCCCTTGAACTTTGACAAAAGACCTTCGGCCATACCCTATCAAAGGCTTGCTCAATATCTAAAAAGATACTTGGGCAGTAATGTCTGCTCTCAAGAGCGGAGGAGATGGTATCTATAACGCGAGGTGTCTTCACAAACTTGAAAAAATTTGTCTGTAAGGTACGATTTTAGGATGAGATAAAAGGTGTTTGAAAAGATGCCCTTGCGCTTTGACAAAAGTCCTTCGGACATACGCTATCAAAGGCTTGCTCAATATCTAAAAAGATACTTGGGCAGTAATGTCTGCTCTCAAGAGCGGAGGAGATGATATCTATAACGCGGTGAGTATGTTGAATGGAGGAGTGAAAGGATCTGAAGCCAAATTGATGATTGGGAATGATATTAAGTGGTTCTAGGATATGGTAAAGGCGTTTAATAAGGCGTTTTTCA